>JAADXL010000434.1:0-27095 GCA_023337755.1 Pythium aristosporum | reverse complement strand
GCCCACGACCGTGTCGGCACAGTTGTTGAGACCCAGGATCTGGATCATGAGTTCCGTGCGGAGTGCGGCAATGTCGCGGAGCTCCTCAGGCTGGTCCTCGGGCTTGCCGTTCATGCACATGTCGGCAAACTTGAACGTCTCACGAACCGTGAGTGTCGCGATGTGACTATCACGCTGGTCGACCAGGCTGGCCACATTGATCAAGTCGATGTCCTCCGCACGCAGCCCCGAGTACGTGATGTCACTGCCCAGCGTGGTCTTGCCAGGGTTCTTGAGCTTGCCCGCCAACGCCTTCAAAAACGTCGACTTGCCGGCACCAGGGTTCGCCAGAATCAGCGTCATCGAGCCAGGCTTGATCACACCACTCATCGGCCGAAGCACCTGCTTCGTCACCAGTGGAGGACGATCCCAAGGCGTGAAAATCTTCTTGAGGTACGTGCCCACTGAGTACTGGGACCGCCTTCTGAGCTACCGGCACCTTCACGTCAAACGACAGATTCTCAAAACGCACTTCAGGCGTGGGCAACTGCAGGTTGAACTTGCGCGAGAGGTGGTGGTACTTCTTGTAGAAAAGCGTTCAAGCCCACCCGAGAGCATCTCGTCGAGATCGCCGGCCCGGATCGTGCTGTAACGCGAGGCGAGGTCATCGTCGGTTTTGTGCGAGTACGGGTCCTGGATGCTCTTGAAGTTGAGGGACCGGTAGACGGCCGGCACGTCGTCAGTGTTGTCGAGCAGCCCCTGCTTGTCGGCCATGGTACCAGGACCGGGTTCCAACTTGCGTGAGTAAGGTAGACGAAGTTCGATTTGCAGTGCGGGCAAGAAGGCGCTGGGGAGGGCTGTTTCGCCGAGGAAGAAAATTGAAGAGTGAGGGATGACCAGTACTCTGAGAAAGCCTAGGGGGCCACTGTGATAGTAGTCGAGCGGAGAAGAGAAAGCGGCCAACTACAGAGCAGCATCAAAAAGAAGCGATGAACTACTATTTATTTATCCCTGATCTCCAAGAGGGATCATCTCCCTCTTCACTTGTGATGAGAGAGGCCCGAGAGCTTCTTGTTCTCTGAAGAATGGGAGACTCTCGCATTCTCCCGAGTAGGGAGATCGACTCGCTCCTGGAGAGAGGGTGCAACTGGGGAGCTGCTGGCCTCTGGAGAGCTCCCTCCCAGAGGGACTCACTCGCAGAGGCCAGCAGCTCACTGTCCCTCAGGGGCAGTGGGAGCCTTGGAAGCTTGGAGATGTTCTGCTGACCAGCACGGCCAGCTTAAGGCTGCTACAGCACTTTAGGGCTACAGTTCTACGGTGCCAAAAAGATTCCCAACATGACATGGACACTAGTGGCAGCTCCAGTGAGTCAAGTTTGCAAGACCATTTACCAGCGAGCGAAATGGTGAATACATTGGCAAATTCGGGGACCTGATCCCCTATCCCTGCAGTCCCTGTTGAATGGAGAACCACCGTTGGCTCGTGAGCTTCCCGGCCTCTCTGCATCTCTTTGAAGGCAGATGTGGCGCTCTCTCACTGGACTATCGGACAAACACAGCGAGTCTCACTTTGGCAACACTGCAGCGCAAGTTGGGGGAGTGGCCCAGTCCGCTCCCTCATCCTGAGATGCTCGCACACCGTGCGGCACAGTGGTTTTCTCGCAAGCTACTGTACGTATCTATCAAACTGTTGGGCCAACTTCCCAGCAACCGCTAATGCAGCGCAACCGCCAAGCGCCAAAGCTACGGCAGTTGGATTTTAGGTTGAGTGGGAAGGAGCAATCTGGCGTTGGCCTTCGAGGGAGTTGGAAACTGTCCCAAGTGGTCCAGTGGTTTGCTCGCCGCCCCCGAAACACCAGCGATTGTTAAAGAGAGGCCACCCTTGTGGAATCTCTATTGCTGGCCTCTCCCGCTCCTCAGTCCTCTCTAGCTGTTATGCATGTGGCAGTATCCAAGGTTTTGAACGTGCGCCAACCGCGCAGTCTGCTCTAGACTGGTCGCCAACGATGGCGCACAACCAGCGCGATCCACACAGAGTGAAAGCCGCTTGCACTGCTAAACACTCTAGTGTGCAGGGTTCTCCATCCATCACTTACAAGACACCACACCTTGTGCTGGGGTGCACTCCCTGAATGCTTGGTACAGCCACACACCACTTTTGATCGGTTTCTGAGATATCGAGAATACAAGAGAGATAATGTCTGAAGTTTTCGAAGAAGGCTATACAAAGATTCGAAAATATCAATTGAAGCAGGTGATTGATTATTCAGCCCGATCAAAAGCGGGGTACGTGGATAAGGGTCACATATGACCATCATTCCGGTTCAATATACGGTACAGTACTCGTACTGGTCCGATTTCAAAAAAGTGCACATGCTCAAGCAGAGGTCAAGTGAATCCAAGTCGGCGAGGTCATCCCTCCTTTTATGCGTAAATATGGGGGCCAACTTGAAGCTCCGACTTCAAGGCAGCCGCACAGCGAATCTAAACCTGCAGCCAATCAGCAGTCGTGTTGAAGTGAACAGCTCGATGATTGGCTACACGTCGTCTACCGGCCGCTCCTCACACTGTGTGAGAATCCACTCCGACAGCATGGCCACTGCTAAAGGGTAATCAATCATCCGGCTCTCACTCAGTTTGAGAGCCACGATAGACTGTGGGTTCGTTTTCCTTTCAAAGGGTGGGTTTTGGTACCAACAGCACGGGTGATGGCGGAAATGGTGACCGCTTTCAGAACTGCCTTCGGTCCAGTGGAGCACAGAGCGTCCCCAAACAAATACAATTAAACCTTATCCATTAAGGTTTAAATCCAGAATCCACACACTAATACTCGTACTGGTCCTTGTGCAGAGAGTGGTCGGTCTTGACTATTGGACACGCACGATGTCGCAAAATGTAGCGCCAGCTGGTTGAAGAGACGTAGAAAAGACGGGTCTGAGGTGGGTACATGAGAAAGGGACTTGTGGTGGATCATCCCTCCCAAAGAGGTTACACTGTATACTGTGTAACTAGTGGGTACACAAAATAGTATACGGGTTACTTTTGTATAGCGTATCCATGTGTAACCTTGCCTCACCGCGCACGTCACAGATGATCAAAAGATGGACGCGAGTATCTGCTGCACGGCTTGCTCCTCATCTTTCGCTCGAGTCGTGAAATCGGCACCGAGTTCAAGCACCTGGAACTCAAACGGCTCCTCTTCCCCACTGCACATTGCGATGGACGGCCGCGACGTCCGCATTCGCTCGCTCCTACACAGCCCATAGACATAGATACCATCCGTCAGCACCTCAACTCAGAAACTCGACTGCGTCACTCGACGATAACGCACGAGAGAGAGATGGGGTACGTATCTGCAGCTCGCATCCCTTTGCGAGCCGCGAGTTGATGTTCGAATGCTGGTGCGTGGCACTGGGCCGTGAGATCCCACGCCTGGACGAGTCCGTGACTGTACGACGCAAAAAAGACTGCTGGACGGGACGGCGACCACTGCAGCGTCACTACGTTCTTGTCGTACTGGACGTCCTCCCACGTGGCCAACGCAGTCGCCAGCCTGACGTTGAAGAGGCAGATTCGTCCGTCCTCGTACCCGACGAGGAAATAGTCCGACTCGAACGGATGGAACGCGATACTCGTGGCGGCGATCCCGCCGGGTACTGGCGCAGCGACTGTGTTGGCGCGTTCACGGCGGTAGCATTCGACCTGCGCAGATCCACCATGATCATATGAAGGCGATGCTGCTCTGGTGGCCATGCCATTTTGTTGGAAGCGATTGATACGCAGCACGAGTCCGGTCGTCGTGCCCACGAGGCATTCATTTGGATCGTGAGGAAAGAATTTGAGAACGGTAGCGACCGGACCGACGTGGACCTCCGCTGCCAACGCGTCCTCGACAGTCTTCCTGCGCGTGCTATTGCCAAAGCTGCTTCGTCGACTGGTTGACGTAGTACTCGCCCCCACCGAGTCTCTTTCCACGCGAGCGTGCGCGAGTTCAGCAAGACAGTGCGGGTCACGACGCACCATGGCACGCAGCGCCGGTCGTGTGAGCACGAGGTACTGCAATTGCGTATCAATTGCGACGCTCACGACCAATTTGATATGCCCGCCGACCGCAAGGCACTTGTCGTTGAGCAGCGTGTCGGTATCGCGTGCGCTGGAATAGTCGACCATGCTCCAGAGGAGAAGCAAGCCTCGGTCATCGAGTGATCCAAACTGAAACACGCCACCGGGTCCATGGAACTGCCCTGTGGGCCGTTCAATAACATCGATCGCGACGATCGGAGTTTGGTGGCTGCCTTCGATCGACCGCGAATCGGCGCCGCATGTTGAATACGTCGGTGAGTAAAGGTCGAGTCCGTACTGCGGCGAGTGGCTGCGTCCCGCAAGCGCGAGTCGACTGCGCAGATCCCACAAGTTCACACTGCCGTCCTGTGTGCCTGCAAGCACGAGGAGATCTCGCGTGCGGCTGAGACGGCACGTCGTCACGGCGTCTTCGCACTGGAGTACGTATAGCGCCTGCGAGAGTTGGTTAATGTCCCACACACACGCAATCGATTTGTTGGAAACCGTATCGACTGGCGAGTCGCCCGGCGTGTGGTCTTCCGGTGGTGAGTCAGATGACAGAACGGCGAGAGGGGAGTGCCACGTGATGAGGATATTGGACATGCCCGGTGAGAACTGGAGAGCCGTCAACGAGCGCCCACTGAGAAGCTTCTCAACTGCAGGTTGGTCGAACGCTTTTGTTGGAAAGAGCTGACCCCGAGAGAGGGACGACTTTTGTGAGAGCTGTACGGTGGGCGCGCCCCGTAGATCGTCGTATACCTGCTTTGCATCGTGCTCTTGAATGTTCTCTTGGATGAGCTGCTCGCACACTTGTGATGAGTGCTCGAGGAAACTCAGGAACCGCATGGAGGACACTGTGGAGGCGTCCTCGTCGTCGTCCTCGTCGGGACTCTCCTTGTTGTCGGCATTCTCCGTCTGATTGTCGCCCCCTCTGCGCGTGCCTCTCGCTGTGAGTCGCGTTGTGACATCGTCAATACCGACGTCATCGGGGAAGTGCATGCTGCGGTCGACGAGCTCGGGCATGCGGGTCTGCGTGGCAATGCTCTTGTCGTCGTCTTTGGTCTGGATGGCGACCTGACGCACATTGCCACGGCGCAGCCGTGCCAAGTAAATGTCGACTTCGGCCATGGGGGCCTGCACAAACACGTTGAATTTCTCCACATCCAGTCGGCGCGCATCTCGGATCTCCTTGGCACGCTTTGCTCGAGGATCGAGCGACTGCTTGAGGCCAGCGATCGAAGCGGCAATGGACGTTGCCGGCGAAGCCTGCTTTTTGGACTCGGCTTTCTCTTGTGGTTTGCTGTCCGCGCTCGCCGATATGCCTTTGCTCCCCATCTTGGAAGACGGTCGCGACGTGGACGCAAGCTCCTTGCTTTCCGCCTTCTGGGCCTCCTGGATACGCTTGAGCTCGCTGCTGCTGAGTGGTGGGGCCTCGCTATCGTGGGCCACGGACTTGGACTTTGGGGTTTGCTTTGCAGTCGGTTTGGCGCGTGCCGTCGTGGGCGGCGCATCGTCACTCTCAAAGTCGTCCCCATAGTCTTCAAAGGCGTCGTCGCCATAGCCATCGTCTTCTTCATCTTGGACAACATCAGCATTCGCATTGAGCCGCGCCTGCTCTTGCTGTCTACGCAATTCGCGCTCTCGCTGCTCCTCTTTTCGGCGTGCCTCGTCCAGTGCCTGTCGTTCCATCTCGTCGCGCTTGCGCTGCTCATCGAGCTCACGCGCGCGCTGTTTCTTGGCCTCTCGCTTTGCGCGCTCCTTCTCTATGTCTGCTTCGTTCTTTGCGGCAGCGGGGGGACCGTCAATCGCCGAAGGCGCGGACGGCCCTGGTGCTGCCGACGGCACGTGGTTCTCGGGTGTCGACGTGCGCTTCTTCGCTGGTCTCGCTTTCCCACTCGCTGAATCGCTTGATCCTCCCTCGCTTCCCTTGGGATCTGCGATGGCAAGGCGCGGTACGTCGTGGAGAGCTGGTACCGGCGAGTTCGGCGTCGTTGGGCCCGCGGTTGAGAGCTGAGAGACGGCCGGTGATGGGGCCGTGGCCGGCGGCCCTGCGTCGACTGCACGCTTGCTGGATGACTTCTTGCTGGCCTTTTTGGGCCCATTGCCGCGATCGAGCGGCGACGGGCCCTTTGGATCGGCGCTGGGCGTTGACATTGCTGCAGGAGTGGAGAGAGGATGCGAAGGATGCGATTGAGGCGATCTTAAAAGGTCGCCTTTCGGTCTCGGCGTTTATTGGCTGAAATGTAAGGAAGACCGCAAAATGTTCGGCTGAGGCTGCTGCACTTGCAGTCATATTCTGCCAGTGTATGAATGGAAAGCACCGAGCACTGTCCATCAAACGTGAACCTGGGTCTCTATCAATGGCCTTCTATTGAAAACCCAATATGAATGGATGGAGTATGTGTACGGGTTGGACTTGGCTAACGTAGACTAGAGAGCTGCCCTCTGACCGTAGCTTTGCAGACGTCGAGCCTCTCTACTGTACTGCTGATTGCCTGGACTCAGAGTGACATAGCGAACTCAAATTTTCTGTGGTCCTGACTTGACGTTGTCTTCAAAGTCTTGCGGCTCCGAGTGAAGCGGCGAGCGAATGTCTTGAAGACCAATGTCCGCAGTGCCCACCGAAGCCTCGAGATCCCCCGCGAGCTCGGCCTTAGCCGACGCGACGAGCCGGCTGAACCACGCCAGACAGGCCATGCTCACAAGACAGAGCACAATGTTGATCCAGAAGACGGGTGTCATCGACGGGATCGCGGCCGGCAGCAGCGGCAAGATGATCCGCGAGACCGAGGCCGCCGAGCCCAGCAGCCCCATGAGCGTTCCCTGTGGACGGCCGCCAAGCAGCTTGGAGAACGCCGCGAGCACAACCGCCGTGGTGATCGGACAGCCGATGCTCCACACAAAGAGTTCCGCCGTCAGCAAGCGCGGGAACGACATCGATGCCGGTGCGATGACCAGGAGCAGGTTGCCCACCGTGAGTGTGAAGAAACCGGTTTGCACCCAGTTGACGTCCGTGAGCGAGTGGCGCCAGTGCTCAATAGAGAAGTACGACACCAAGCCCAAGAGTCCGAGGTAAAACTGAAAGTCCGAGGCCGTGACGACGGCGTCCAGGCTTGTCGGATCGCTGCCCGTGACGCGTAGAAACAGTGGAATGTTGACGGTCTCGAAGACCGAGAGAATACCGCGCGCGTTGAAGTTGAGGAAGATGAACACGGCGGCGCCGGCCTTGACAATATGGTCCGGGAGGGTCGTGGGGTCGCTCAACGCGTTCCGTGCTTCGCCTTCCTCGCGTGGCGACTCGGGCGGACCGTCGTGGATCGAGACATCTTCGTCAAAGATGGTGACCATCGAGAGAATCGTGAGCGCGTTGAGCACGACGAGGATCATGCCGGGACACGTATACTTGTTCAAGGGCACACCCAGCACAACCGTGTCGATGCCGGCGACGAGCGAGCCGAGCCCAGGCGTCAGCGCGTACCCTAAGAAGACCACGGCTGCAAGGATCGTGAGGTACTTGAGTCGCTGGTGAACGGTCGTCATGGCCGCGACATTGGCGCGGCACACGCTGCGGTTGCCCGCGCCAAAGCCCACGAGGAAGCGGCTCACTGCCAGCACCGTGAGACTGTTGCTCACTTGCTCGTCCGCGAGCAGATAGATGAGATTGCCCACGAGGCAAATACCCGACGACACAATGTAGACAAACTTGAACGAGTAGTGGTCGCACATCCAGCCAAAGACGGTCGACGAGATGAGCCGACCGACCGAGAAGACGGACGTGAGAAAGCCCATGAACGCGAGGTCGCCACCGAGCGACGTGGTGTAGAGAAACAGCGTCGGCAGCACGACGCCGCGCGACGACTCGGCCGCGAACTCGACAAAGTTGATGAGCACCATGTTGACCAACCAGCGCGTGGTGCGTCGCTCGGTGTTGCGTGGGCTCAGTTGAAAGTCGTGGAGCAGCATGGGCGTCGATTCATCGACGTGGAGCTTGTCGGCGGCGGCATTCTTGGGCGTCTCGGCAGCCGCCGGGCCGGAGCGCTGCTGCTGCGACGAGCCGTAGGACGGGTTGGCAGTTGCTCCCATGGCTTCACGGTTGAAGGGGGTCTTGAAGGGAGATGGTCGGACTTGAGCGGGGGATGGTGCGTTGGCGAATGAATGAGAAGGAGGATGGATGCAAGGGCCGCGAGTTGGCCTGACCTTGCCTGGCGAGGCAATTCCTCCTACGTCATCATGAGTGGCGAGGGATGACCCTCACGGCCTCGTACTGGTCCCCACGTCGGCCACAGGTCGAAGGACCAACACCGTCAGCCAGTTGGGAATCCCAACTTGGGTACAGCGTAGAGGGGAGGCTCGCGAATCGCATCGCGAATACTGAAGTGCGCGCGTGACGTTTCGCACAACCCCGCAGCTGAAGCCATCTCTCGTGGGAAAGATCTGGGCCGATCGTGCTGGTCCATAAATGTGTTTTTGCTAGTGGACAAACACACATCAGACGAATGGGGCCAAACGAGCCAATCAGGACGCGAGGATTTATGCCCAATTTCAGTTTGGCCGTTTACGGACCAGTACGATGATACTGGGGAAACATTCGACAGATGAAATTGCGGCAAGGCGTGGGAGAGGTGTAGCAAACCTCCTGTCCTCTGTATGGATCGCACGTCACTTCCGCCTTGAATGCCTTTTGCTTGTCTGTTTCTCTCCGCTTTCTCTTGAGTTCCCATGATTCGAGAATAACGTTTTCCTTCGATATTATAGTTTGCCCGATTTGTCGGGGCTGACACTTCTTGATTCCCTATTGTTGAACCTGCGCTATACGAGTCAATAATGAGGATTGAGAGATCGCCTGGCCGCTTTGCCTGTGGAGTTGTGAGGGTCTGCAAGACTTGCCGTCTGTCTCACTTTCGTTCGCAACCTCCTCGCCGTTCATTTCGAGATGAGCAATAGCCGCCGTGTGAGTCACAGGCCACGAAGGCCAGTCATACAGTGCCACTGGCCTTCACCCACCCACAGGACAATATACACTATGCTGCACATTGCACTGGCTAAGGACAGCTTCAGTAAAAATGTTAAAATGCTCACGATGTACTGTACTGGAGGAGGAGGTTGGCCACCGCATTTATAAATGTCATGATAAATTATACAGCAGGCAGGCAATCACGGCAGTCCCGTCTTCGTACTGGCGAACCGTCCCAACATACCAACCCGCTGTGATGGAGATTCGCATCATAGCCCAGGAAACAACCGTGAGGAGGATTACTTGCTTTCAATAGAGTTTACGATTACTCTCACGTCGAGGCTGGGGCCAGATGCTCACTTCCGCAAAGTTGCGGGCCCAGTACGAGTACGACTGAACCAGAGGTGCCGAAATCTTTAGAAGCGGAAGGCACCACCGTACATTCAGCATTGCTGCACCAGCAGCAGCTTCATGCCAGAGCGGAACAAGAGAATCTGGCAAGCGCGGCAGCTTCTGCGCGACGTCTACAGTAGTTTCCCAGAACGCCGTAACTACGCTTTCTAAACCGGTATAATCCTATTTTGGTACCGGTTGATTACCGGTTAACTAGTAGTACCGTACCTAGCGATTCTGGTGGTTACGCTTCGCCGTACTTAGTGGCTTAATGGATCCATCAGTCTCACTTATCAAACACGCACTTGAACTATGGGGCCAAAGTTGCCGGCCGCGCCGCTGCGCGTGGTCTCGCTGCTGCCGTCGGCGACAGAGAACTTTTGCGCGCTGCTGGAGTTTACCAAGCAGCGCCGCGGGCTGCCGTCTTCACCCGCGTCGCCCCTCGCTGTGCCCGCCGGCTCGGGGCTCCCGGAGCTCGTCGGCCGCTCCCACGAATGCGACTTTCCCGCGACACCCGACGTGCTTGCGCTGCCCGTGCTCACGGCCGCGCGCACGGCGTTCACGACGTCGGCCGACGTGCACAAGCAAGTGCGAGAGGCGCTGGCCGAGGCGTCGTCGCTGTACCACTTGGACGCTGCGCGATTGGTCGCACTGCAGCCCGACGTGATCCTCACGCAGAGCACTTGTAAAGTGTGCTCGATCGACTTGAACTCGGTCGAGAGCGTGCTCGAGCCCACGCTGCCTGTATCTCCCTGCACCAACATTGGCGAGAGCCGCGGCGAGATCCCACCGATCCCGGGCAAGACCACCGCCATCGTCACGACCAATCCAATCTCACTGGCTGATGTCCTGGTTCACCAGTTTCGCCGCCTCGGCGTGGAGCTCGGTCTTGAAGACGAAGGCAACGCAATGGCGCAGCTTCATTTAGAACGTCTGCAGGCGCTTCAGTCTATGGGACAACAGCGGCGTGCAGCAAACGCAGCGCTGGGCAAGGCGGCACCCCGCGTGATGCTCGTCGAGTGGCTCGATCCGCTGTTTATCGGCAAGATGGGCTGGATGCGCGAGATCATCGAGCACGCGTCCAGCGACGTCGTGGACTCGATGGATGATACTACAACATCTCAGCCCATCGACATTGTCATCGTCGCGTGCTGTGGACTCTCGATCGAGAAGAGCGAAGAGGAGATCGTCGCCGGCCGCGTCGGAGACTGGTGGAACCAGATTGTTCACTCCAATGCGCAAGTCTACCTCGTAGACGGCAAGGCCATGTTCTCACGGCCAACGCCCAAGCTGCTCTCAGCGCTTGAGTGGCTTGTGCACCTCGCACACGGCGGTGCGGACGCGGAACAGTACTTGCAGACCACGGCGTTCCCGTACAAGAAGTTTGTTGCCACAATGGAGAAGGCTCCAGACGACGCTGCAAGTAAGAAGAAGAAGAATCGGGAGCTCGAGCTGCTGGTGGATATCGAAGAGCTCCACCGCGTCGCGTGTGCCAACAAGCAAGCAATGTACACGGATCCGGCAACCGGGTACTCGGTCATGACAGCATACAACCTCCAACTCAAGCAAGTGTGCTGCGGCAATGGATGCCGTCATTGCCCATTCGGCCATGTCAATGTCAAGGACCCCGCGAGGCGCACCAACAAGCTCACTGAGACGGTAGTATTGCAACCGCAAAAGCGACAGCGTGGCACGCGTGCAGGCGGCACGTTGCTGTGGCCGACCGCTCGGCAAAACGCCCACCTTGACGACGTTGACGTCTCGCAGCGAGATCTTGTCGTGGTGTTTTGGAGCGGCGGCAAAGATTCGTTCCTCTCTCTCACGACGCTCTACCAACAGTACGCCTCTCAGGACCAAAAGCCCATGCCCCGCGTCGTGCTGCTCACGAGCATTGATCCTGTGACCCACACGGTGCCCATCCAAAACATCAAGCACGCGACGATCGTGCAGCAAGCCAACGCGCTCGGCTTGCCGCTGTGTCTCGTCGCCGTGGGACTTGGCCACGCGTACGCACCGCAGATCCACGCAGCGCTCGAGGACTTACCCCATCGCCTCGTGGACAAGAAGAGCGGCGTGCCCCACGAGATCCACTCGCTCGTATTCGGCGATCTCCACTTGGACGACATTCGCGCTTGGCGTGAGCAGACATTTGCAGACAAGTACACGCTCCAGTTCCCCGTGTGGAAGAAGGATTATCGCTCCGAACTGCTGCCGTTGCTGCGTGCGACGTGCGAGCGCATTGATGCGTCGGTCGTGCTGTCCAACATCGAGTCAGATCTGCTTCAAGAAGACGGTGTGCGCATCAACGACGCGTACGACGTGGCGCGACTCGAGGCGCTGAATGCGCGGCAGCACAGCGACAAGACCGTGGATCTCATGGGTGAGTGCGGCGAGTTCCACACGTGCGTCGTCTTCCCAGGGATGGCCGTCGAGTAAACGCTTTTGTCAATTTTCAATTGAATACGGTACGGTACAGTGTATGTAGAAAAGTAATATCGATGCGGAATGGGTGGATCTCATCCGCGAGACCAACTCTTGATGGACAGGCCCGTATCCAGTCCACTCGAACACTTGCGTGCGTGCGTGCGTGCATGGGAAGAGAGCGGTTCGTGCTGACTTGCCGTGGACATTCCACTCTGGGAGCTAGCCCTCGACAGTGCTCATGCAGGGGCCGTTTTCACCATGAAGACATAGTAGAGACCATCAGTTCCTCACCTGACATCCTGTACTCTACTGTTGCACGAACTGGATCCACTGCAATGCAAATAAAGATACATCCAGTGGCGTGGGTCAGTGTCGTCCTCTCTGGGCGGCCAAGGGTCCACAAGACCGCTCTCTTTCTTTCACACGGTCCAGTCCAGTCTCTGATGTCTTGCTCGGGAAGAGGGTCCACTATCATAGAATAAAAGAGTGGGTCCACGATGGACCCTCTTATGACGGCGACCAAGAAGAGATTCCTGGGGTGGGCACGGGTCAGCCTGATTCCTCTGAGACCGAGACTGAGATTCTCAGTACGAAGGGCAGCTTGAAGGATTGAAGGACCAAGCTGGCTGCTTGGACATTCGAAATTGAAGGTGCGATCTTTCAGAAAGCCGTCGCTCTTGAGCATACAGTGCGCACTATTGAACAGTGTACACGTATCATGCGATTCGCGGAAGGAAGAACGGCCGCTGTGACAGCGGCAGTGTCTCCCTTCGGCACAGCGGCTGTGCGGTTTCCAGATCTTTTTACTGGCCGCTTGTCGCGCGGACTTGCTGGAGCATCCACTTGCACAGCATGTTGAAAACGGAACATTTTTACAGAAGTCTCTACTGTACACTGTACGGTACTGGAGGAAAAGTATCTTTCCGATAATCAAAGTGGTTCTGCATGGACTGCCAGCGCGGCAGCACGTGCTTTACGGAAGGGATGGGCGTACACCAATCTCGAGATGGGGACACCTCGTTAATGCAGCCGGGCTGAGAGGAGCGCACCGATCGACAGAGGCCGCCACGGCTCTACAGCGCTGGGTTTCGCCCGCGTGCACTTGAGAGATTAGAGCGCCCCATCGTCTCACCAACGTCTCGATTGAGGAGCCAGGCTGCACACCCAGAATTGGTTTGCTACTCGTAAGAGACGTCAAGCAGTGCCACGCGTACGCTGCTTGTTCCAACAGGAATCTCCAGCCTTATGATACAGTCCAGTTTGCTCGTCAAATCTTGGGGACTCCCGACCAAAGCTAATTGGTGGTCGGCCCAAAATTGTTGCATCGAGCAATCGCCTTGTTTTTGAACATTTCGAAACTCTTGCGGACTGTCCATGCACATCTAGTAGGGATGACCAAAGTGCATTTGATCATCATGGCACGCCGCCGATCTTTTCACTGTAACATACAGCATAGCCTGTATGTACAACCTGCACTGAATATTGCCCATTGCGCAGTATCCGCCGAGCGTGATGTATGGTCTGCCTTATTGTTGCATTGTGACAATCGCCGCACAACAGCTCCACCTAAAGGCTCAACAAGGGGAAGGACTGTCAGGTCTGTACATTCTGCACTGTGCAGTACCGAAAGATCTTTTTTATTTGAGAAAGTAACGGAAAGGAAGAAGGGTCAGCTCTGCTCGGCGTGGCGCGGATGAACTTCCGACGACCAGACCATGCTACTGCTTCTAGTTTCGCGTATCTGGCGCCTCAGCGACGGACAGACCGCAGCGGAGACACCGGCACGAAGCGCTCCGACCCAGCGGACCCTGACCAGTGTGAACATGCACACATAGATACGCTGTAGTCGATGCTGATTGGTTCAATTGGGTTCCACAAGGTATCTTTTCTGTAATTGTACTGACTTAAGACACAACTTCCGTATCTTTGACCATTTCGGCGGACAGGGCATTTGGTTGGATCGCTTCCTGGGTCTCCCGATCCGACGGAATGCGAAAACCATGTGCAGGCTTGCCCACACATGCATGCGTAACCAAGTCAGCATTTCTCCACTGCAAGTATTCAGCAAGCAAACGTGTCGCAACCGCACTGCAGACTGTCTCCACTGAAGAGTCTGCTGCAATGCGGCATTGGCGATCCAGGACTGCATGTTCAGTACAGTACAGTACATCTGAACATGAATGTACGTGTATTCAGCAAGCAAACGTGTCCCAATAGAGGAGACAGACCTCACTCAAGTCTTCAGTGCCGCGTGGATCGCAAATTATCCTTTTTGGAGTCCGAGTCGGACCGAGCTTTGGGACGAGGCACTTC
Source organism: Pythium aristosporum (assembly GCA_023337755.1). NCBI lineage: Eukaryota > Oomycota > Peronosporomycetes > Pythiales > Pythiaceae > Pythium > Pythium aristosporum. The sequence goes on along the minus strand of JAADXL010000434.1, from coordinate 12,971 downwards.
AACAAAATCAAGGACGCAAGATGCCTTACCACTCAACTCGAAAGTGTCAGCGCGACATTCTTGCCGTGAGAGGGCATGTCTGAGATGCAAAAGATCTCTGACGCGAGTGGATCTTGCCACCGGATGCCCTTTCTCGCGCCTCGGCGTGGTGGTGTGTGGAGACCGAGTACCACTTTGTTCGCCTACTGTATGTCGTCAGAGTACAGTGGCACATGCCAGTGCACAGCCAGGCGCCCCATATTCATCTTGATACTCTGCAAAGTTGAGGCAAAGCGAGCGCCTCCCTGCAAAAGATAATTCTGTGAACATCTCAAAACCCCAGAACATCCAGTATGCAAGGTATCAACAGTTGCGCCGCTAATAGACGCCAAGTGATGGCATGCTCGCAGAGACGATGCAGACGTGTGTAACCACAAATAAATCCCCTTGGAGCTGCCTGCAATCGCTTCATGTAACGTGTGAGTTACCTGCACATGTGCTCGGCAGTGTACATGGCTTCACTGATTCCGTTCACAGGTTGGCCAAAATGATAGGATCAACAAGCGACAGTGTTGATTCAACATGTACAAGAGGCCGGCGCTTCAACATCCGACCGGCCGATCAGGACGGACTGTGCACACTGTGGGATGGTGGCGAACTGTGGTTGAACCGTGCTTTCCGCGTAAAGCACCGTTTATCCTCGCGGCAGTGGGAGCTCCGTTGAACTCTTGCGACTTGAAGTGCTAATCCGCCCATGTTATGTTGTACTTCGTAAACACGTGTGGCCTTAGTTTTTCATCTACCAATGCAGAGTGTAAGAGCCTCTAGGCATCGAGTTCAGTTATAAATCTGAACAGGTTATTGTGTTTAGGATCACAATAGATGGTCTGTAGACTATTGTGTGAATCTAGTTGTTACCACAGATTGGAGATAAATATAAAATAACGTGCGATTAGATGTGCGCTACAGACTGTGTGTAGGTTGTCCCTGTCTTGCTTTCTTTCGAGGCGTAGCAAAACTTTCCATCAAGGGGTTTCGACACAATGAGTGGTGGACCCTCCTCGACCTCGTGCCACGGTGGAGGGTTTGGCAAACCACCACATTCTTGTCCATGGCCTGCGCCCCTGATGCCCGATCTAATCTACGAAGAGAAAGTTGAGTGGAGGACATCAACTTGCACACAACGACGAGATTAATGGAGACTAGGGCGTCATCATTGTTGCCTGTGCACCAGCTTTCCTAGTGTAGGAAGAGTACAGCACTGTACGACACTGTTGTTGACACGGCCATTGTCATTGATGATACACGTGGCTTGTCCTCACCCAAATTTTCTCGCACTGGATGCAGGTGCTAGGGTTACATCAGGCCCTCATGCCGTTTCAGAATCACACTCTTGCTACCTGCTTGAGTGTGATTCTGAAACGGCATGAGGGGGCCTTGAAGCAACAGTGGGAAACAGTCGCGACTCACCGGAATCACACAAAGCCTTTGACAACCAGTCATTGGGGCAGTGAGGCATCCTCAAATGTGACGCCATGGAGAGCACCAATATTGTGGGAGTGATCGTCATGGCGACCCGTACAGCACGAAGCTAACTTGTCCGGACCAACTGTCTTGGAGTGCATTCGCTCCAAGTTTGCTGATTCTGGGATACAAGGACTGATACGCCGCTCGCCCCTGTGAATCGTGAAGTTCACGACTCAGAGGGGCGTAGCAACTGGAGGTTCACGGTGAAGCTCCCACAGTTGCCACTGCTCTCAGCGCGAGTCTCACCTAACCAGAGAGAGAGCGGATGATGAAGGCGCAAGACTCGCCACGCCGATATGTCGTCGCGGCTTTCACTACATGTCGCTCCCACTCTGGCCATATCATTCGGGATTGTGGTAAGCCTCGACTGTCTAATTCGTGCATTACTGGAGGTGCATTGCACTTACGGTTGCCATCGCTTTGGACAGGGTGGCTCTGAGATGCAGTTCTGCCCAACAAGGCAAATAAAAAGGCGTACCGGATTTGCATGCCGCAACATGTGCATAAAACGAGTGCACACGCAGCCATATGGCGGTGACGGAGACATCGCGTGGTGGTTGTCATCAGACCGGACCGTTAGATTCTACCGATTTTATTGAAATTTATTTATTTTGGGGGGGTCGATGGCTGCCATGCGTGCTTGTGGAACCAACCACCAACAAAACTGGGGATGTGTGGACGAGCCGCATACTCGCGACACGTGGTGGAGGTGAGCCGTTTTACTATACAGTACTGTTCTGTACTGTCCAGTACCGAGTATGGGTGTGTGGAAGTCAACCTGATGCCGATCTTCCAGGGAAAACGAGCCATGGTGTTAGCGCCGGGCCATTTGCACCAGAGACAGTCCTTTCTCCAAAGTGCGCCAGAGACAGGCCAGCCAGTGTTCATCCCCTTCGCGGACAGGGCAGCTAGCGCACTCCCAGACTCTGCGCCTGTCTCTTGTCCGCCTGCTTTCCTTTTCTGCATCCTCCTTCGCCCCCTCTCGCTCTCTCCATTTTGGAGCGACTCGCCACTGCATGTGTGTGTTGAGCGCGTCTCCTCAATGGGGTTCCTCTCTCCTCTCACTCTGCATTTTGCCATTTGCCCCCACACAGCACCCCACCTTCTCTGAGCATGAGCGAGTATGAGAATATGACCAGAAACAGTCCACTCGAGCTTGCTACGCTCGACGCGTTCTGGGCGAGCGACATGCCCGAGCACGACGCCTTCTTCGCCGATCTCGCCATGCCGCTCAAGCCGCTCGATCTCTCGACGGCCTCGACCGTGGCGGGCCTGGCTGCCGCGGCCGACGAAGACGCGTGGCTCTTTGGCGACAAAACGTCCTTTGCCGTGCGCGAGATCCGCGTCACGTCCGAGCCAGCGCCGGCGCCGGCCACGCCCACCAAGACGGCGCCGCTCACCATCGCCGTGCAGCACACCGCACAGGACGACGAAGACGCCACGAGCGTGCTGCTCGAGCCCATCCTCGGTTCGCCCGTGGACGAGCTCGATGCCATGGCAGCGTTCATGGTCGACGACGTCGATCCGTTCCAAGAGGTCGTCGTGACAAGCGACGACGAGCCCATGTCGCCGGCGCGGACGCCCTACTGCAGCCAGACCGAAGAGAAGAAGCTCGACAAGCTGCGCGCCACAGTCGCGCACTTGGAGAAAATGTACTACGCGCGATGCCACGGCCGTGCCACAACCGACACGGAGACGGCCTGCGAAAGCAACGCCGGCCTCGAGATCCAGCGCGTCAAGATGGTGCGCAGCATTGAGCGGCTCCAGCGCATCGCCGCCGACGTGGCACAGGAAAACTACGGCTTCCGGGTCGACAAGCTCCCGCAGCGCGCGCGTGAAGAGCTCTTTATCCAGGAAATGGCCGGTGTGCTCAAGAGCCCGTTGGCGCGCGAGCAGCTCTGCGGCGCAATCTCCGACAAGCTGTGCTCGGACGCGATCGTGGCGACGGCGCGCCGCTCGGCCGAGGCTTCCATGGCACTCGCGAACATGGCTGGCGAGCCGCTCCTGGACTGGGACTGCCGCAAGACTACGGACGCCGCGAGCGGCGTGCTCACCTACACTGCCAAGAAGGAGTTTGCCGACAAGCCCGCGACCGACTATGCGCGCATCACGACGAGCGCGTGGCAGATGCTGCTCGAGTACGATCAGTATGCCGCTTTCATGAAGCACGGCGCGGAAAGCACAGTGCGCTCGCACGTGCTCAAGCGGCTGAGCGAGGACGCCATCTTGATCGCGTTTGACACGGTCGTGGCACGCGACGTCGCGCAGGCCGCGGCAATCGAGCGCGACGTGTGCGTCGCCTTCCGCGTGCGCACGACCAACGGCGTCATGGTCGGCGTCTCGTCGGTTGCGCCCGAGCTCTATGAGCGCCACGTGCACGCCCTCGAGGGCGTCTCGTACGTCACCACGGGCATGCGCTGGATGCAGTTCTCGCAAAGCTCGGCGACGAGCTTCTCGGTCACGGCCGGCGGCCGCGTGCCGTGCGCCTCGCGCAGCGGCGCCGACAGCGCCCACGTCTCGGCGCTCGCGCGCGTCATGCTGTGGGAGCGTGTCCATCTCGCGGCGACGCTGCTGCCATAGATATCCTGATATTTATCAACCCTCGGATCCACGGGACGCCCACCCATGGAACCACTCCCCTCCACCCCACACCCCCATATAGAGATGTACCATAACTTTGCATTTTCAAACGAAATACAATGTTCTACGCTTTCGCACCATCAGCCCATTGGAACTGTGCCCTCTCAAGTACTCCTACTCGTGAGAGAAACAGAGAGATGGATGCTAGAAGACTCATCAATCACAACCAGGTCCATCCATCAATCATGCGATCATCCATCAAAAGCACACAAAAAGGAGACTCAATTCATACTACATAAGGCCTTACGGCGACCTCATCTACCACGACATGCACCACGGGAGGAGTCCGCGTCGGGCCGCTGTCCCCTCGTTCTTCTTCGTCTTCTCTCCCACACTCACACTCACGGGCACTCGCCCTCCGTGTAGTTCATGTTGGCGATCTTGAGCTTGCACGCGGCGCGCCTGAACTCGCAGTCGTTATTGTACATGACGCCGTTGGAGCCGCAGACCGGCTGGATTACCGACAGGCACATGCTGGGGCAGACCGTTGCCGGCTTGGCGTCGGCATCCGCGGCCGTCGCTTTACACTCGCCCTCGGACGCGATCGTCAGCGTCGCGGCCTCGGTCGCTGCCGTAGCAGCGAGCTGGCACTTGGCCACGTTGAAGAGGCACGGGTTGCCGTACGTCTTGCCGTTCGAGGCGCACACGGGCTGCGAGATCTCGACGCACATGGTCGGGCACTTGGTGGGCGCCGTCGTAGGCGCCTTGCCGGAGTCCGCGTCACCCGACACGCACTCGCCTTCAGTGGCACTCAGCCCGGCGATCTTCAGCGTGCATTTGGCATTGTCAAACTCGCACTGGTTGCTGTACGTCCTGCCGTTGGACCCGCACACGGGCTTCATGATCTTGGGACACGCGCGAGGGCACTTGGCTTCATCCGGCGATGCTGCGTCCGCGTCCGCACCGGAACACTCGCCTTCACTGACCTGCGTGAGAGTCTTGCGGACCTTGCACGCCGCGCGCTTGAGCTCACACGAGTTGGCGTACGTCACGCCGTCCGAGCCGCACACTGGCTTATGCACCATGGAGCACAGGATCTCACAGAGCGGAATGGGAGCGTCCGTGGCGCGTGGGATCGTCGTGGCGTTGTTCAGGCTGGCGTTGCCACGCGTGTCATTTGCAATGGGGGCTTCAGTGATTGCAGGCGTAATGGGGGTGCTCGGGACTGGCGTGTCGGCGGCTTCGCTGGCGCACTCGCCCTCGGATGCGACGCTGATGGCCTCGGCCGTGGCGTTGGCAGCACGACTGGTGCACTCGGCCACACGCATTTGGCACCGGTTGGTGTAGGTCTTGCCATTGGTGCCGCACACGGGCGAGTACACGTCGATGCACATCATCTCACACTCGGCCACCGGTGCGGCCGAGGGCGTGAGCGTCGGCGCCGGGGTCTCCGAGGGCGTTGGCGTGGTTGTCGGCGTTGGCGTAGGTGTTGGCGATGGCGTGGGTGTCGGCGTCGAGTCATTCGCAGTCGTGGCGTTTCCGCACTTTCCCATGGCCGTGATCTTGAGGGTCTCGTTGTTGCACTTGGCGATCTGGAAAAGGCAGGCGTTCTCAAAGGACACGCCGTTCGACGCGCACACGGGCTCGCTTTCTTGGCTGCAGCGAATAAGATCGCAAAAGTTGGCGCCGCGTACGTTCTCTACAGCGGCGGCCGAGAGCGTCGCCATGGCGAGCACACGCAAGAGGCGCATCTTTAGATTGGACTGTTTGGCGTTCTCTCGTTACGTTAGATGAGAAAATTGGCGACTGAGCTGCGTGGAGATGTGGCGTCGCGGGCGCGTATCTGCGTCTGTAAAACCGTGCAGCTGGCGTGGAGCGTCCTTGCGTTGAAGGGAGATGCGCTGGCATCCACCCACGCGCCGGGCACGGCAAGCTTTGCCTATTGTATGGGGCATTCAGCCTTCGCCGCGTGCCATTTCGCTGTGGATTTCATAGAGGGGAATGCGCGCAGTTTCCAGCTGGCTGGAAAGACAGAGATCAGCAAGTGAGACTTACAGTATCTTGGAAAGGCGGGACGGCCCGAAGAGTCAGTTCCGCGTCTGACCTGCCATAGTTGATGTTACTCAGACTCAGATCAAAGCTTCCAATATAAATAAGATAATATGTTACCTATTTAAACGTATATAAGTATAATATGATGAATGCACATATGAAACGTGCGAGCGACTCACCCATGTTGGCTGAGGTCAGTTACGCGACAGGAAGCAGTGCAACACGGTTATTTGTGGGGCGCATTCCCAGCGGACCTCTCACTCATTAGGCGGTGCCCCAGAAACCGTGCTTGGGGATATATGTCCGCGACGAATTCAGAGCTGGTATTTTGTTAGTACTGAGGGGTGCGACCATACAGACGAATCAGCAAGTGCCTGTGCTGAAGAAACCGGGCGAATCTTTGCTCAACGAACTGGTCTGTGGGACGATCTGCTTTGGCTGTGCCACCCACGCTGGTGGTAAAAGAACACGACGCCAAGACGTCTGGCGGGCAGGTCGCATCGATGCCGAAATCGATTGAAGGCTCAGCGATTGCTTCTGGAAGAATAGAAGAGAGGGAGAGAGCGAGAAGAAAGCGAGACGGAGAAAAGAGGGAGAGGGAAGCCAGCGCGATAACCGCACGTGGCGTGTGCTTGTGCCTTGCACCGCGTCGAGGCCATGGAACTCGAATGGAGCTGCTCGCCTCACATGTCACAGATATGGACAGCACACGTCACAGACAATTTGAGGAAATGCGTATTATTAGAATATGGGAGATAAAACTTAGTTCACCACGCCGATGGAGCGGATCACGTAGGGCGACTTGGCGGCCTTGCCCCGCTGACTAGCCGACTGGAGGTCCACGGCCGTGGCGTTCACTGGTCCGACGAGGTTGACCTCGAATGGATGCATCTTCTTGCAAGCCGCGCCCGCGTCGCACAGGCCGCGCGGCGTGTCCACCGCGCAACCAGTGACCTCAATGTGCAATGTGCGCGTCGCGTCGACCACACCCTCGCGCACGCGCTTCACGCTGTTGACGCAAATTGGCCGCGTGTACTGGTTGGCGTAGTTGCGTTTGTCGGCGACCGCCGTGACCACGATGTCTTTGTAGGCACTGGTCACGTTGACTTCCCTGATCTCGACGTCTGCTGCGTCCAGTGCGGCGAAATCGACTGCCGTGACGACACTAGCGAGCAGCAGCGCGGCGGCAGTGAAGGAACGAATGAGTTGCATGGTACTTGGGTTGAGCTGGTGCGAATTGTCCTTCAGGTCAAAGAGAGATTTGAGAATGAGCAAGCACATAGAGAAGACTTGTTGAGTTCACTGAAGCCTGCATGAGGCTTCAGTGCCTGCTCTTGGCCCATCCCCTTCACCCAGAATCCAGCAGACGGAAGATTCGGTCACACAGCCGTCACTTGAGCAGCCGCAAGTCAATTGTATTAGTCGCTTCCAGCCCTACATTTCCGTGACCGATTGGGACTCGTACACCCACGGGTTCATGGCGTTAATGGCAGAGGAACCGTGACTGCGTTCTTGCACCCGAGCTTGACGGGTGCAACATCGTGTTGGACAAGAGAATGAATGGGTCTCTCCAATGAACTGGTCCAATCCCAATCCAGAAAACGCCATAAATTGATATCAAGTCCTGCTGTTGTTGATCCCGAGCCTCTCTATGTCAACAGCGTGTTTTTAGTGAAGTGATACTAATCTGGGCGAGAGGCGACCTCGATTCGTTCCAGCCAAGGCTTCGCCGATGCATCCATCAGCGCATGATCACGATGACTGGCAAGATCCTGGTCCTGCCCTGGCCGATGGATGGAAGCGCAATGGCGTTCAAGGCTCCCTTCGTCTTCCGCCACCAAACGCTTTGTGATATTATGGGAACTGCTTTACAGTTCAGAGGTACAACAGTTCTAGCCTCGCAACCACGTACTCGCGAGGTAGCAGCCTGGCATATTATTCCGTAGGGTCATTGGGGAGTTTCGCTTAGTGTTTCGTCGCGGCTGGGCTCGTCAATGCCCAGTAAATCGGAAGGGATGGAGCCACACAGGGGATTTGCACGGCCACTGCCTTCTTTGAGCCCAACGCCGCTGAGATGCCACTCGAGCGACGTCTCGGTGGAGGTACGAACGAGGTCACAAGTCGCATGCATGACTCACACGTCACAGAAAAAATCAGTAGCATTGATGTTATTGGATTCGACTCGGTGTGCGTCGAGCAGTGCCCAGCTCGATCTAGATCAACAGACCGATGGAGCGGATGACGTAGGGTGACTTGACGGGCGTGCCGCGCTCCATGGCCGACACGGGGTCAAAGCCCGGCGTGCTCACCGGCCCCACGAGGTTCACCTCGAACGGGAGCGGCTTGCAGGTAGCGCTGTCGCCGCACAGGCCGCGCGGCTTGGTCACGGAGCAGCCGTTGACTTCAATGTACATGTCGCGCGTGCCGTTGAACACAGCCTCGCGCACGCGCGTCACGTCGGTCACGCAGATCGGCTGCGTGTACTCGTTGGCGTAGTTGCGCTTGTCGGCGACCGACGTGACCACGACGGCCGTGAAGAACTTGGTCACTTTGACTTCCTTGGGCTCAGCTACGTCTGCCGTGGCAACAGCGAATGGCGTGGCAGCAGCAGCGAGGAAGAGGGCGGCGGCGGTGATTGTCTGGACGAGCTGCATAGCGATAAAAGTGGCGAGCTTGAGGTGGAGGGAAGACGGATGGAGGAGTGGAGTCCTTGGCTGAAGAAGGAATATCGGAAAATGATCAGCACAGACACCAACGTCTCTCCCCCAAGGACCGAGCTGCTCCCCCGTGTTGTGTGTGATCCAGAGGGGGAGGCCCGGTCGCGTAGCGTGCATTCACGTGTAGACGAGTGCGGACTTGCGTACCGGTGCGCGCGGCCGATGGTCGTGCGTGACTGTGCAGTCTTCCCTTTGCGGGAAAAGCTCCTGGGTCACAAGTGCAACGTGATACCGTAGGCCAGTCGAGAAGCTTCATAAATTGGTATCAGATCCTCCCGCCGTTGAGACTGCTGGTGATAATCAACCACAACGTGTTTCTATAAATTGATATTGCCGCCGCAAGACTGCCGTGTTGAAGCCTTCGATGACGTCTGTCACACCGCGGATGTCGCCGACAATCCACTCCTAATAGGTGGCGTCATTCCCGCAGCTTCCCGGGATAGCAGACAAAGAAGCCGCGTAAGCGGCATGCGCCCTGCATGCTAATATGGCTCGAGATCTCGGCGTGGGACGTGTCCTTGTCTATGCATATCAAATCGATCAAGAGGTAGAGCAGCGCAGTTCGCCGCTTCTATCCCACTCAACACGCTCTGTTCGTCTACAGACTTGAACTCTGTTGACTGCTTCAAAGTACCGGTGACGTTACTGTAGTCTTGTGACAAGCCCATGCCATGGCTGGCAGGCAAGGTCCTGATCTCCTTGCGCCTGCCGGTGGAGGCATCACTGCCTTCAGTATGTTCGATTACCCGGCTCTTGCTTTTCTCTCTTGCCGGCGTGCGTGTGTCTTCACATGGTGCCACGGTCGAGAGTTCTCGGGTTAACGACACAGTCTCGATACCACCGTGAGCTGTCAATTCACAAGATCAGTGGTGTGACAGACGCCATCCAAGGTCTCACCATGGGTTCTGCAACGTGCGTGCGTGGTCTTGCGTTCGATCGTCCGGGAAATCCCGTAGCATTGGCGGTCGACAGTTCGCCCCTCGTTCATCGGCGAACGTCCCGACCGATACTTCTCCTCTTTGCCAAATATGGATCTCCAGAGACTCCCGCTCTGCCTCCGTCCTTCCCCCCAATCCACCGCGCAGCTTCTCCACTCGCTCCTAATGGTGCTGTTTGCCACGACAATCACATCTTCTCTGATGACCCGGTCGAGCATCAAGAGGTCACCGTGAACGCTTTCTATGCAGCAGTCGCGGTTACTACCGTGAGCCGCCCACGCAACTTGTTGAACGAGTACACGCAGCCCGTCTGGGTCTCTGAGGCCAAGAGCGTGAAGGAGGCCGTGGTGAACGGCACGCGTGACATGATTATTGAAGTGGTCGGCTGCGCGGTCGCGACGCCGAGTGCCCCGTAAAGTCATTTGCGATCAACGTTGCGGGTGCCGAGAGCACGCCTGGATTTGACCCCGTCTTGGCTCTGGAGCTCGACAAGGCGGTCAGGTCACCGCATTAGGCCCGCTCGATTGGCGTGCTGCTGTAAAGTGCAAATCTGAGAGCCTAGACTCTCATAAGGTGTATTTCATTATAAAATTTGATACTCTAGTTGTCTCCAATCGGCCTCACTAAGAGTGAGACTGTTTCTATGTTGCCATTCTACAGGGGCGTCGCGGTGAATCCGCTTGCGACCGCTCGTTCCTGGTCGTGGACGGCGTCAATCACCATTTGGTTGAAATCGCTCGGGTTGTCCATGAACACTTGGTGGCCTGCGATCGGCACGAGCCGAAAGACAGCGTACTGGGTCTTTTCGACGTTTCGCACAATCGCCTGTGCTCGCTCGCTGGGCATCCAGTCGCCGCCGCCGCCAAAGAGGAACGTGAGAGGGACGCTGGTTCGGTGCGGCTTGAAAATGTCCTCGAGCGGACGCCGCTGGGCGAGCGCGCCCGGGTGGAGATGCGTGTACAGCGCACGGTCCCCGGACGACTTGAGTGCCCAGTTGTGGTAAGAGTAGCGCGAGATGTCGTCAAAGTCCATGTCGCCCGAGCGGATGATGTTGGTCTCAGGAACCCACTGAATGCGGCGCTTCAGAATCCACTGCATCAGTGAGAGACCAAAGGGTCCAGCGAAGCGGAGAAGGCTCATGGGCGTGATGTTGTAGAACGCCGCGACCCGCACGGCCCAGAAGAGCTCGTCATTCGTCTTGCCCGAGGGTGCCACGCCCGCGGGGGACACGAGGATGAGGTGCTCGACATGGTGCGGGTACTTTTCGACGTAGTAGGACGAGTAGATGGCCTACGAGAGAATAGATGGTGAGACGCCCAGCACAAGAGGACAGGGTTTTCAGACATTCGACTGAATCGTACGCCCATGGAATGGCAGCAGAGAATGAAGCGGTCGAGCTGCATGACGCGGCGCCAGTCTTCCAGCGACTCGACGAAAAAGTCATCCCTTTCTTGGTCCTGCACAGCAATCGAGTCGATTAGAACGTGTGGGTGAGAGACATGGAGGAGACGAGCGGACAGCTCACATTCTTGGGGCGAAACGTCGGGCGGATCGAGCGGCCAATCCCCTTCCACTCGACCGCATACTATATAAACGGCAAAAGAGATGTATCATTCGATGTGAGACCAAACAAGATTCTCTCACGGCGACAAGATTGGCCTGCAGCCAACGCACCACGTTGAAATGCTTGGCCAGCGTTTGGAGATTCTACTCGTCAACCATAGGGACCAACAGTATGAGCACCGAACCATTACCCACGACAAGAGGCATGAACGTACCGCTGCCCAGAAGGCGTTGCCGGCTGCGTACCCGTGGAAGAGCACCAGTGTGCGTGGCGGCACTCGCGTCGCGTCGCCACAGTACGGCACGTGAACCGTCCCCAGCCCCGCCACGACCTGCGTCGTGTGGGGTGTCGTGATGTACTTTTGGTAGATTTTCTTCTCGACCTGTTCGAGCTCTTTCTCGTCGGCAGGACCCAGAGCTGGAGCCGGCACACAGCGACCCAGAGCGGCAGTACGCAGCCCAGGACGGTCAATGCTGTGACCAGCGAACGCGTCTTGTCACTATGGGTATCATACAATTCGCCGCGTACGATCGCGTAGACGGCCAACGCAAACCAGACGCCGAGCGGAACGATCTTGGGCGTCTTCTTGGCGAACACGATTGCGACGTAGCCGACCGTGAACACGATCGGCCAGTCGAGCAGGCTCGTCGGGATCCCGGGCATTGCCAGGTACAGCGCCCACGTGAGCACGACGCTTGCGGCCGCGACGACGACACTCGAGAGGCGCAGCAAGAAGCCGAGGAACCCCCATAGCACGAGCAGAAGAATCGCAAAAGGCGCGGCCACGATGGCGAGCAGTTTTGTCGAGGTCGCCTGGAGGAACCGCGGCGGCCCCGGCGGCTGCAGCGGCTTGGAGTTGGCGCGGCTGCTCGCCGAGGAGCTCGTCGCGCTGGCCCGCATGGGTGGGGAGGAAGGGGAGAGGACGAGGAAAGAGGAATAATGAGGGACGAGATCTCGGGAGCTCTTCGTTGTGGCGTTGAGTTGATCATGACGCCCAACAGCAGGCGAATCGACCATCACTCTGGAGGACGAAAGACACCGCCATTCCAAAATTATGGTTCAGAATACTGTTCAGGAATCACGGAACGCAGCAGAACGCCATTTGAATGACAAAACAGGAGTAACATAGAGCAGTGTCCACTTTGTGAGAAGGGTCTAAACGGATACATTTGGTCACGTTTTGTCATATTGGTTGAGTCAAGACGTGATTATGACCCACTCCAGCTCAAAGCTTACGTCATGTCTCTTTAGAATCGGGAAGGCCAAGCTAGGCTAAAGTGTATCCATTTATCCAAATCGAAGTAGAATGGAAAGTATCTATCTTGCCCTTGCTGCCCCGAGAAGAGGTCTTCTTTACGTGGAGCTCTTGCGTTCAAACGGTGCGTTCGAGCTGCCCGTGTCCGGGGTCGAAGGCTCGCCCAGCTCGGCGTCAACGCTCTCCACTCGCGAGCTCTCCAAATCCTCCGAGATGCTGATGCCGTAGAACCGGTGGATCGACTCGGCATTGATCTCGACGTCCTTGTGGTTAATATCCTTGAAGTACGCCTCGTGGGTGAACCACAAGAGCGGCACAATGTACAGCGCCGAGAACACGTCGAGCGTGTAGTGCTTGCG
>JAADXL010000433.1:0-27100 GCA_023337755.1 Pythium aristosporum | reverse complement strand
TGGGCGCACTGCAAATGCATGCGGCGTTTACACGCCGTGCAGGTAGCGAAGTCACTCGTCGCTTCCTTCTTACACCCAGAGCATCGCTGGAGCTACGTATTTAGCTCACCCTTGAGTATGGCTCTACCCCAGACACGTAAGAACAAACGTAATAAACTATTTACATTATCCATTTCTCAGCCAAACCGAATAAAGTCTCTCATTGCTGCGAGCACGCCGAACGGGCCTCCTCTTCTTCCACGTCCGTCGCCGCCGCACTCGACGCCATGAGGAAGCTACTCAGTCCACTGCTGCCGCCATTCGCACTCGTCTCCTTCTCCATACACACAGATGTCGTCTCCTCTTGACGTGGAAGAAGAGGAGGCCCGTCCGGCGTGCTCGCAGCAATGAGAGATTTTATTCGGTTTGGCTGAGAAATGGATTATGTAAATACTTCGAAGTAATGTTTACGTTTGCTTTGCTCTCCTGGAGCGCGCTCACTTTCGCATTGCGCACGATCTTGACGGGAAACACCGTTGCTTCGCCATACACGGCGCACCATAACTCCACCTCGCCCATGCTTCTTCTCACTGGAGAGTTCACGACTGGCAATCAACAAACTGCTGCGACTTCGATTCTGAAGGCCGTTGGTTGATGCGGAGACGGAGAGAGAGAGAGAAAAAAAGAATCTATCTTCAATAAAAATAATTCGAAGAATGGGGAGTGCTGGGCATCAGAACAATTATTGTGGGCCACAATAATTGGAATGCCCTTCACACCTGCGTGCCCACAATCTCGGTCGCCGAGAACTCGAACCCGAGCAGCTCGAGCTTGTCCGTCGCGAAGACCGTGTCTTCCGTGCAGAAGTGGAGACCGCTCTCCTTGGCGGCGTCAAAGAGAAATAGAAATATCTCGGACGCCTCAGCTTCCGTCTCAGCACCAGCAGCTACGAAGCCATCGACGCAGACGCAGTCCATCTCGGCCGTCTTTTGGGCATCAATGATTTCGATGAAGCGCTCAAACTCGGGCGACGAAAACGACTCGACACACGTCACACGGACGAAGACCTTGTAGCCGTGGAGCATGTCCAAGTGCAGCAGCGTCATCTCGTCAGAGATGTTGTTGTCGCTCGCGTACCACTCCAACTGACGTTCGCCCTCGGGAGTCAGTGGGTTGCTCGCTGCATCAATGCCGGCGCTTTGCCGCGAGTCTAGAAAGTAGCCGACGTACTCTCGGAAGAGGGGCGAGCGCTGCTTGCCCTTGAGCAAGCGGCGTTCCACGAGGTCCATGACTTCTTTGGCTTGAGGGAGACGCCCACACGCACTCAGCACGCGCGCCGTGTTGGCCGCAAACATGAGGAACTCCATGAAATCCAGGGCCGGGCCTGCTCGCTTCTGAAGCTTTTCAAGCGACGACATGGAGTCCTCTTGTGGCCCACGCTTCCACAGCAAGTGGTGCGGCCGCTGCGGCGGCTCAGGCAGCTGACAATGGTACTTGTTGAGCAAGAAGATCGCTTGGCACGCGTCCAGCGCGTCCCGTCGGACGGAGGGGGACGTGTCGAGAAGACCGACGGTCGTGACGTGGCGCTTGACTCTAGCGCGGAGAATGTCGACCACGCCGAGCGCCGATAGGGCGCTTGCGTCGCGCTCCCCGGCGGATGCGCTGCTGCCTTCTTTCAGTCGGTCCAACGCACGCGCGAGGAGGTCGATCCGGTCCAGTTCCTTGTTCTTGGGCTCGGATCCGTCACACTCGCTGATGCGCAACTGCTGCATCTGCTCAGATGTCGTGCTGCTCTTCTTCTTCTTCTTCTTGTGCTTTTTGCTTTTGCCTCCACTGGGGGCGGACGCGGACTCCGTGGAGAGGTCCGCTGCGGCGCGAGACGGCTCCTCCTCCGCTGGTGGCTCAGGCACAAGCGGATGGTTCTCCCCAGGCAACGAAGCCTCAGGCTGCGAGCTCTCGGCCTCACGCCGAGCGGACTGCGCCGCGACGCTGGGCTCTCTGTCCATCGGACCGACGCCGCTCAGATTTGGCCACCGGATCGCAGCACGTGTGTCCCTTCACACGTCGCAGATTCCCGCCACTGACTCCCTCGTGACAGTGCCATGTCACTGTTGGTGTTCTTTTGCGGTCGTGTGGTCGTCGAGGTTATTTCGTGGTCCCATTGGGCGAGAGGGGGCGCAACTGGCCTTTTAGGTTTTATTCCCCTTTTGGGGCTTGTGAGTAACTCGGTCCGTCTTTTCTATGCACGCCCCCTGGCCTCACCCAGTCACGCCTTTGTTCGCTGAGCTCGCTTCTTCCGCGTCTAACCGGCGGCTGGTTCAGTGCGTCTAAACCACCGAAGCCTCGCGCGTTAGACGCTCGTCCCCACGACGAAAGTCTCAGCGTAGCTCCTCGGTCTCCTCCGCTCAGCGCCGATGCCGCCCTCCACAGCCTCCCCCGTCTCTTCAGCGGACGACAAGGAGGTCTCGCCAGTGGCCACGCCAGTCTCCGTCTCGGCGTCGGCGCGGCAAGACCCTTTGGAAGACACCGAGCCCGAGCCCGAGCCGCTCGGCGAGAGGAGGATGCTGTCGCGCAAGAGTACCAAGGCCTCGTCCTCGACGTCGTCCGTGTCGGCGCAGTCGGTGGCGTCGCCGGCCGCGTCCTCGGGCACGAGCAGCTCCGTGGGCTTTGACTGCGACCTCTTTGGCAAGCTCGAGGACGTGACGTCGGAGCTCGACCGGCTCACGCGCATCTCGACGGCGCTGCCCGAGACGCGCGAGCTCGAGGTCGTGCAGGCGCAGCTCAAGCGCGCGCAGCGCCACTCGAGCGCCATGGTGCAGTCGCAGCGCGAGCTGCTCGACAAGATCGACCGCCACGAGCGCAGTTCGTTCCGCCGGTACTTTCAGTTCAACCGCGAGCACAAGGTCGAGTCGCTCAAGGAGACGCTGTGGAAGCGCATGAACGAGTCGGCGACCGTCGAGCGCGAGCTCGAGCAGCTCGAACGCAAGTCGGACACGCTGCTCGAGGCGCGGCGCCACACGATCGCCGACAGCGATCTCAGCAGCAGCCGCCTCGGGTTCGGCAGCAGTCGCCTCGGGTTCGGCAGTAGCCGCTTGGGCTTCAGCAGCAGTCGCGGCTTTGCCAGCAGCCGTAGCCTTGGAAGCAGCCGCGGCTTTGACATGAGCGTGGGGCCGCCTCCATCGCCGTCAGCCGCCTTGTCGGAGGCCGCGCAGGTCGCGCTGCGCATCGACGAGCTCGAGCGCGAGCGCCAGTCGATCGTCGGCACGCTGCTGCAGACGCTGCCCGTGCCCGAGACGCAGCAGCTCGGTACGCGGATCGCCATGTACGTCTCGGAAATCCGCGCGTCCGAGTCGATCCAGCAGCAGGTCGAACGATGCGCGGCCATGTACCGCGACGCGCTGCGCAACCTCCAGAACGCGCTCGCAATTCTGCTCGCGCCGACCTACGCGGGCACGCTCAAGGAGTTTGTCACGGGTCCATACCTCATGGCCGTCGAGGCGAGCCACCAAATGGAGGCGGCGTCCCACGTGCTCCAGCCAGAGGCCCAGCGGCGATACCGCTCGTACGCACCGGACTTGATCAACGTGCGGCCGCCGAAGTTCCCGCAGGCGATCACCGATTTTGCCAAGCGCGCGCGCGTCAACTATGACCGCAAGTCGTCGCTCTCGGTCGAAGGCACGCGCAAGCTCCACGCGGCCGAGAACATCATCGTGCTGCTCCACCGCATCGTGATCCAAAAGCTCGAGCTCATCAACCAGTGGCTGAGTGAGGTCGAGCAGGACGTGGCGCGGGCCACGGAGGCGCACCGCCGCGCGGACGCGAGGCTCCGCGAGCAAATGGCGGTCGTCGCGCGGTCCGCGTCGGCTTGAAAATGGGGTAATTTATGAAAGTTCATCAAATGAAAAAGAAACATAAACACACAGAAGCATCTCACGTTCATATGCACATACTATCAGAAGAGGTCGTCGTGGAGAGACACTACCGTCACCTGGGGGTACACAGCTGGGTCTTACTATGTTGTCATTCTCACCACTCGGACATGTCGGGCGCGCCATCCATGCCTGGGTGGTTCATCTGGTTGTCCGTGGTCGGGTCGCGGAAGAGGCGGGAGTTGAAATGCGCCTGGAAATCGGCCGAGTTCGAGCGCCCGCCAACGCCCACGTCGCTCTGGAAGAGGTGGTGCATCGAGGGTGCCTGCTGCTGCTGTTGCTGTTGTTGTTGCTGGTGGGCACCTCCCAGGTGCGAAGCAAAAACGTCGTTGTGGCCGTGGTGCATCATGTGGGCCTGGTGCTGCTGTACAGACGCGTCGCCATAAGCAAATGCATTGCCGGCGTTGGTCGCGCGCGCATCATTTGTCGATGGCAAGAATGACGACCGCATCGACGCCGGATCGGTAAACTGCGAGCCCATCGAACCGACCGATGCCAGCGCATGGGATTGTGCGTGGTGCTGCTGCTGGCCCATGCTTGTCACTGGGTTCAAGTGGTGGGAGTGGTGCAGCATCTGCTGCTGCTGGAACGAGTGCTGCTGCTGCTGTTGCTGCGCCTGACGGGCCGCGACTGGCTGCGAACGCGATGGTGGAGGGAGCCCCAAACCTTCGTCCGACGAGTGAGACTGGCTGTGGCTTCCAAAAAGCTCTTGTGGTGTCGGAATGCTGCTCGAGGTCATAGAAGGCGGCTTGGCCATGTCCCCGAAGAGAGGATGGTTCGCCGTACTTGCTCCACCCGTGCGGTGACTCGAGCCGTGCAGCATACCAACATGCTGTTGCTGCTGCTGTTGTTGTTGTTGTTGTTGTTGTTGCTGTTGCTGTTGCTGCTGGAATCGTTGGAATTGTTGTTGCTGCTGCTGTTGCTGTTGGAACCCATGCTGCGACTGCGTCTCACCTGATGCAAGACCTGTGTGGTGGCGCTGATGGCCAAATTCGGCCGGTTGATGGGTCTCACTCAGCCCAGTAAAGCTTTGCGATGCACTTGGCCTTGCTTGCGTCGGCACTGGTAATTGTGGGAACGGATCTCGCACGGGAGAGACCTGGTGGGTGCGGGCAACACTCTGGGCTTGTGGCTGACGCGTTTGGTGGGACTGTGGCATCTGGAACGCATGCGGAAGAGGTTGCTGTTGTTGCGCATCATCGCGAGCTTGCTGCTGCTGTGCTCGCTGATTTTTGCGCTGCTGCTCCACCTTCGGGCGCTGCTGCTTTGGCGGCTCCACTGGCATCTGCGGAGTGGTATGACGCATCTGATGCTGCGGCTGGGCATCATGAGACGGCATGGGGAATCTTCCGCTGGTCGGCTGAGCTGCAGCCTGTTGGGAGCGAGGCTGGGTCGTCGATGCCTTGGCTTGTGCTTGCTCCTGGGCACGCTGCTGGGCCTGTTGTTGCTGCTGCTGCTGCTGCTGCTGTAGCTGTTGTTGCAATTGGAGCTGTTGCTGCTGTTGCTGTTGTTGTTGCTGCTGTTGTTGTTTATGTTGTTGTTGCTGTTGCTGCGCTTGTTGGTAAAGGAGAGATGGCGACGGCTCCCGGTACGCTTGCTCACTACGAGGAGGCACAACTGATTGCGACTCTCGTACATTGGCGTTACTGCCGGTGGCTGGAGATCCCTTCCGGGCTGGTGGAACGGGGGCTGCCTTTTCACCAACTGACTTGCGCTGCTGAGGGGCCGTCTCTTTCCGTGGGGCAGCCGCTGGAACCGATGTGGCTCCGGTAAATGTGGCTGATTGGAAGTCTTCGCGAGTGGCCTTTTCTACCAACTCTTTCTTGATGCGCACCGACTCGAGGCTCTGCATTGGAGGCGGCATGCCGCCAGATGAGCGTTGCGACTGGGATGACGTATGGGTGATCTCAGGCGAAGACGGCTCGTCCGACGACGCATTTGCGCTGCCATCGCTGTCCGAGTCCATCAGCTCAACAACACGGCCGGTTGTTGTTTGCTGAACTGCAGCAGAGGCAACAGTAGTTGCCGGTGTAGTGCTGCCAGCCGCAGGGGCGTTGGCAGGAGAGGCAACCGAGGTAGCGGCGTTCGACGCGGCCGGTGACTGAGACCTGACTACCGACGGGCCCACTGGCTCGGGTTTGATAGGGTCGGTTGTAGGGACAGAAGCATCCGGAGTAGATGGTTCCACGCGTTGGCGCTTGGCCACTTGCTCCGTGTCCTGTTCGTCCTCACGTGGACGTTTGGCGCCATTTGCACCGGTGTCCTCGCCTTCTGCCGTCTCATCATTCTCGCCCTCAATCTCCTCCACTTTCTCGGGTTCGGGGTCTTCCACGATAATGGGGCCGCCGCATTTCTTGAGCAAGATCTCGGTCGTATCAACCACGTCCTCACCAAGTGACTCGTCCTTGGCAATCTTGAGTGTGACTTGCAATGTGTGGCGAATGCGCATCCGGTTGGCCGCGATCGCCTTGAGGTTGGCCTTGTAATTGGCAATTTGTCGCTCCAGTAGTCGACGCGATGGTGGGATTTTGATGCGTGCGAAGAGGGGTACAGGAGATGGCGAACGGCCCGGATCCTCCTGTTCCTTCTTGACTTTCATCGACTCGAGACGGTCCTGGAGCTTGCTTGACATGGTCTCAAAATGAGACTCCATTTTGTCCCATTCATTGATCATACGCGCAATGTCACGGAGTTTGTCCAGCATGACAGTGACCAGCAGTTGATCGCTGCTGGTGATCATGTGCTTGGCAATGAGACGATACGCCGGCAAGAAGACATCCGACACATTGCTGGCTCGAATGAATTTGCGGCGATGCATAACACTCTCAAGCAACACTTGGTTCAGTCGGATACGCTCCTGGCAGTTCTTGAGATCACTCGTGTACTGGTCGATCAGGTTGGCAATTTTCATCACGGCATTCGACTCGTTCGTGCGTGTCTCCTCGAGCTCCATCAACTCGGTCTCTGCAACGCGCAGCCGCTGCTCACCTCGCTCGACCAGCACAGCGGTGGTGTGCTCAAATTGACGCTTCGATTGGAGGACCTGATGGCGCAAGTCAAAGAGCCGCACCAACTCATCGACATCGAATGCATTAGCATTCGCCATCCCATTCTCCGCATCCGCATCGTCGCCGATTTCTTCTCTGTCGTCATCCGCTTCGGATTTCTGTTGGCTGGCTTTTTCAATCTCAGCAAGCCCGCGCTCAACCAAGCCAACCAGATCCGTCTTGGCCAAGTGGACAAGGGATGCTCCTGTGCTGTTGGTAATCACATCCTGTACACATTAACGGTCGTGAGACTTCGTCACGATAGACTAAGAGCGAAATGAAACGGAGGTCCGTACCGTGCGCTCGCTTTTAGACGAAATCTCCTCGATAAGTTGGTCCAGCAGACCAATGAAGCGCTCTTTCAACTGCGGAGAAAGCAATGGTGAGTTTCACAAAGGCCGACTCGTATTGGACAACGACAGAAACGCACCGGTAATTTCGACGAAGGCACGTTCACGGGAGCAAGGGTCGTCTCATCCAGGAGAGACTTCATTGGGCTGGAGAGCTCGCTCAACGAAGGTAGATCGGAGCTCTCGCCGTCTGTGGTCTTCGCAGTCTCCTTGGTAGTGTCGCCGTCCGGTTTCGAATCACCCTCGGTGTCCATGGGGGCATCTTCATCATGATCAATGCCTTCCTCGTTGGTCGTCTTGCCGGCTTCGACGGAGACCGACTCGGCGTCGGCCTCAGGCTCAGTCGCACTTTCCGCGTCCGTGGCCGCTTGCGGCTCGTCGTCCACGTCCACCACAACGGTCGTGGAACGGCTCGCCAACACACGGCGCGTTTGGTTCAAAAAGTCGAGAATCCGGTCTGCCTGTTCAGTGATACAGCCATCGCAAAACCACGAGCCACTGGGAGCCTTGTCGAGTGCCGGGTGGGCGCACTGCAAATGCATGCGGCGTTTACACGCCGTGCAGGTAGCGAAGTCACTCGTCGCTTCCTTCTTACACCCAGAGCATCGCTGGAGCTACGTATTTGAGAGAACTGAAGTCAGCGACTCAATACTGAAGCTCCTGCTCAACATTATACGGCCACGCACCGCGGATGCCAACTGGCGAGCCGACTCGGCCGCACTACTGGCCACCGACGACCCTGCCGTGCTAGGTTTCACGCTAGTCGTGGCCGTGCCACCGACGGTCTGAATGAACTTCTTGTCCTTGTTCACGGTACGCGAGTTGGGTCCACGCTTGCGGATGTTGAGTCGGTCCTTAATGTCCTTTAAACTCTCGCCCGACGCAGCCGAAAACATTGTGGACCACCCAGCGTCCGTCTTGAGCGCTACATATTACAGATCTCAATAAGTGCCTGGGGGGAGTGTGATAGAGGGGGGCCGTGGCGTAACGGGGATACGTACAGGGGTTCAGCGTGCGCTTCATCTGCAGCGCGCAGGGCACGGGCGAGATGTAGATCGTGTCCTTGAAGCGGATCGAGCCGTCCGTGAGCAGATCGGCGTACACGCGCTTGCGGTAGTACGACACATAAAGCTTCTTGGCGCCTGAAGGGAAACCCCGCCATTTGAGAAACCATTTAGCTTTCCCTCTCCCCCACCCAAAACGACATCGAGTTCACGGCTACACTATCAGCGCATACATACCTGGCGTGAGAAGCTTCTCATCGATGAGCTGCATCAACACGGGGCGAGCGTCTCCCTGGAGGGTGCAAGCAACATGGCAAAACGTCAGTCGCGGCGTGTTCCCCCCGCGTTCCCTGCCACCCCAGAGCGCCAAAACCCCACCATTTTGACGACAAAGTGCTTCTCTCTTCAGTGCTGCCGTCCGTTGCGTCGTTCCCCTCGCGATTCGCCCTCTAAGTGCCTCGTAAATGCCAACACGCGCCGCGCGATTTCCCCTCTCTTGGCGTTTACCGATGGGGGATTTTCAAGCGGCCTTGTCTGGGCGCCAAAATGGAGGGCTCTCACCGTATGGTTCCTGTAAAGTACGAAAATTCAGATGGCACTTGAATCTGATTCCATGAAATTTGAGGAATGATGGTCAAAAACTAATCAGCATTGCGCGGCATATCTGCGGTCTTGTTCGTAGCGCGGGAGAAGCGCGCCGATGGCCAATCTTCCATCCCTCCATCGCTCTGGAGCATGACGCGACGGTTCGCTGTGTGGACGCTGGTGTGGACGGCCGCGCAGTTGCTCCACGTGGTCTGCGCGTCCAGATCCTTTGCGTTCTCGCCGCCGCTTCGTCCGCCTCGCCCGACCCCGCACGCGACGGGCTTTCCCGCACGTCCCACGCCCGCGCCAACCACGACACCGACGTGGACACGAAGAGAAGAGTACTCGCGATTCCCGCGTACCGAGGTGCACGTGATGGAAAAGTGTTGTCCGCACATCTCCCGTTTCGCTGTGCGCAACTACCCGTCGGCACTGGAGGACGATGGATGGATGCCCGGACTCACATTCCACGCTTTCAAGTTCAACCGCCGGCTGCACAACTGTTGGCAGATCGCAAACGCCACCAGCGCCGCCGGTGCCGCTGGCTCCCAACGTTGGAAACGGATCCGCAGCGGATCCACCTCTTCATCCAAGTCCAAGCCGTCGGCTCGTGATTCGTTCTGTCTGCCGACCGAAAATTTGCTCCCCAACAAACGCGTCTCCGTCTTCTACATCCAGAGTGGAGACGAACATGCCTCGTTCATCTCACAACCGATTCGCAATGCGTCACAACCATTCTTCGACGCGTTCTCCCTGGGCGGGTGGAACGCGTCGGCCCGCCCGCTGTTCCAGCAGATCTTCCCGCTCGCGTATTACTACTGGCGGCAGCTGATGCCCATGCCTCAGCGGCTCATCACGGACGTACGCCTCCACGCCACGCAGGCAGACGCACCATGGCAGTGCCCCAAGGGCTACGAGATGGTCGCGGGCAATCTCAACTACAATTTCGTGGGCGACCCCTTCGCTTACTTCTGCGTCCAGTACGGCTACACGGCCTTTGTGGATCCGCGCCTTGCTCCCTCGTCGCAGTTTCCCGATCAAAAGTTCCTCGTCGACATCACCATCAAGAGAAAGACGACCAAGCAGATGCACAACGACCCAGAGTACGCCGCGCTGCTCGGAGACTGCTCGCCTCCGCTGGAAGTGGTCACGTCGCAACTGGATTTTTGGACGCGGCGCGACACCTTGGATAGTCATCGCACCAAACAGCTCGACACGCTCAGCAAGACATTCGCACAGCTTCAGCTCGCGACCAACTACTCAGTGATCACGGGCAGAGGCGAATGGCTCACTTTTTGTATGGAGAGGCAGGCGCTCGTGCAAGACAACGGCCATTTCCGCGCTTCGTCTGAATTTGTGGATCGACTCTACCTCAATCTCTCGCAGATCGTACGTCGGAAGCGACTGGGTATCGTGTACAATACTGACGTCTCGGAGGACGCCAAGCAATCGCCGCACGGACGCATCCACTACGAGGACGAGGACGCCAAAGAAGAACGCGCTAATGCGTTTGATGAGTTATGAGGCATTACTATTTAATCATATCCGCGCGACATTAGGTCGCAGACACTTCTCTTCCTCGCTCAAATCTTCTTGCGTGTGCACTCTTTGAACGGCGGGCGGCAGCCATAGTCCGCAGCGGTCGTGTGCAGTCTTGCGCGCTCGTATCTGTGCACGGGGAATCGATATGAGCTTAGGACATCGTTCGAGTTCCCCAAAACTCTGGTTGTACCACCTACTTTTCGGAGGCGAGCTTTGTCTTGAGCGCAGCGATGCGGTTCTCGTACGTGAAGTCCTCGGGCTTGGCGTTCTCGAGGTAGCACGTGCCGTACTCGTCCCACCAGCGCTTGGCCGCCTGCCGCTCGCTCTCGATCTGCGCCGTGAGGTTGGCCTCCTTGGACACGTAGTCGATTTCCTTGATCTCCTTTTTGGTGGTCGCCGTGGCCATCAGTGTTGATTCGAGCCGAGAAGTTGTAGAATGGCACCCGTGCACCGCCCACAGAAGGAAGACACCTGCCCCACACACACTCACGTGATGGTATCAATAGACAAGAGTTCTTATGCTCATCCACATCCTCGAATCCTCATGCCTCACACAGACAAAACACGTCGCTTCTCATTTATGTGAAGAGCCTAGTCCTCCATGGTCTTGAGTGACGACGAGACTTCAAACGGGGCCTCCGTACGCGCACGGATCTCATCCACAGTCGTGGTCGACGCAATCTCCACGAGCACGAGCCCCTTCCCGGGCACAACGTCAAACACACCGAGCTCAGTAATCATCGTGTTGACGACCTGCTTGCCCGTGAGCGGAAGCGTACAGTTCTTGAGGATCTTGAACGCGCCACCCTTGGCGTTGTGCTCCATGGTCACGACCACGCGGTTGCCACTGCCCACGAGGTCCATGGCGCCGCCCATGCCCTTGACCATCTTGCCCGGGATGATCCAGTTGGCCAAGTCTCCATTGGCCGCGACCTGCAAGGCGCCGAGGATCGTGAGCCCAATGTGGCCGCCGCGGATCATCGCAAACGAGTCTGATGATGAGAAGGTCGACGACCCGGGCAGGTACGTCACAGTCTCCTTGCCGGCATTGATCAGATCGGCGTCCTGCTCGCCTTCCTTGGGGTACGGGCCCATGCCCAGCAAACCGTTTTCGCTCTGGAGCACGACCTTGACGCCTTCGGGGAGGTAGTTGGACGCGAGCGTGGGCAATCCAATGCCCAAGTTCACGTACATGCCGTGCTGGAGTTCCTTGGCCGCGCGCTTGATGATGCGCACGCGGTCGGGAGAGATCTTCGCCTGGGACGTGGAGCTGTTCGAAAGCGTGAGCCGCTCAATACGTTTCTCCAAGTGAGGCGCCTTGAAGATGCGCTGCACAAACACGCTGGGCACGTGGACGTCGTCCGGGTGGATCTCCCCAGGCGCGACGAGCTCCTCGACCTCGGCGATCGTGATCTTGCCGGCCTTGGCGGCGTCCTGGTTAAAGTTGCGCGTCGTGCCGCGAAACACGAGGTTGCCGTCCGTGTCGCCCTTCCAGGCCTTGACCAGCGCATAGTCGCCCGTGATGCCTTCTTCCATGACGTAGTCGCGGCCGCCGAACTGGCGGACCTCGCGTGGAGCGCTCGGGATCTTGGTGGAGCCGTCCGGGTTGAGTTGGATGGGGAAGCCGCCCTCTTGGATGATGGTGCCGAACGCCGTGGGCGTGAAAAACGCCGGAATGCCCGAGCCGCCGGCGCGGATCCGCTCGGCCAACGTCCCCTGCGGCGTGAGCTCGACCTCGAGCTCGCCCGTGAGGTAGAGCTTCTCGAACAAAGCGTTCTCGCCCACGTACGACGAGATCATGCGCTTGATCTGCTCGTGCCACACGTCGCAGAGTTTTAGACGCTGGTTAGACGCGCGTCTAACCCTTGTCTTGTTTCGACGTTCGGATGCGTACCTGGCGCGTCTGCAGCAGCAGCCCGAGGCCAAAGTCGTCGACGCCGGCGTTGTTGGACACGCACGTGAGGTTGTTCGCGCCCTAGAAAGATAGACCAGCGCGTTAGACCGCGTCGGTTCGACCGCGTCTAAGCCACAGGGACTAACCTGCTTGACCAGCGCCGCGATGCTGTTCTCGGGGATGCCGCAGAGGCCAAAGCCGCCCACGATCCTGCATGCGCCACCAGTTCACAAGGCGTCAGCTGAGGCTATCGATCTAGTAATCCGCATGGCGCACGCACAGCTTGGCATTGTCGGGGATGTCCTTGACGGCTTCGTCGGCGTTCGGATAGACCTTGTGGTGGCTTAGACGGCTCTGCGCATCCGTTAGTCCAGAGCGTTGGGGCGAACCAGCGACCTCGAACCGCTGCACGCACCTGGCTCGCCCAGCGCGTCTCGGCAATGCGCAGCGCCGTCGCGCGGCGCGTGGTCTGGCGGAGCAGCAGCATTCTCGTGGCTGTGGGTGGGCGGGAGAGAATCGCGAGTGATCGAGCCGTCTAGGGGAGACGAGCGTCCGGTTCGTTTGCAGTTCTTGGGGGCTTGAACTTGGCGCTGGCAATGGCCGCTCTTTGTTCGACACGGGATTCGGGGATCCAAGGGAAAGGTTGAAGACACAGGATTAGACGGCAGGGAGAATGAATGCGTCGAACCGGCGTTGGACCGAACCGGTTCGGTCCGGTTCGACCGGCTGCACATATAACCGAATAAAGTAGGTTACAGATGATGGGAGACGTCGCATTTTGTGAATCACAAACTCTTTAACGTCGCATTTTGTGTCATCACAATTTTGGTAGATTTATCGGTTCGCGGACTGTGGAACCATGGAGAAGGTTTGGACAGCAAGTGTACAGGCTCTCTCCACCGGTCAGCGTTGTGACGCACCATCAAGCATCCTGCAATGGCCTGGCCAATATACTAGCCCCTCCAAGTGCCGAGGGTTCCCAACGTTGGGGGAAATCCAACATGGGAGTTCCAACGTGGGGAATCCAACGTGGGAAGTCTCCCAACGGAAGACTTCTCACGCTGGACTCGAATGATGGGCCAACGGCGATGGGACGGAAGTGCCGAGTCAGAATCCGCCACAAGAGCCTGGGAAAGGCGGTCGTGATACGATTCGTATGTAATCAGGCGCCCCAACCGGATGAGACCGTGGCAAGTTCAACCAGCACTGACTGTTTGACGTTCTGAAACCTCTAGAAACTAGTACAATGTGCACCTCTCCGGCGACCCGTGAGCATCACTCTATGCTTACTACCTCTATAAACGAATGTACGTGACGTGACTGGTGATTAAAATCCGCCTAATGGCGCGTGCAGTCCACCGTGCCTCACTCTCGAATCCGCCATGCCATCGCCGTCCCCTCCGCCGGCCTACGCGGCGCTGGCGTCCCCTCCGCCGCCCTCCTCCTCCTCCAAGCGCGTCCCGCTGAACTCCCCGGCCGCCGCCGCGTCCAACGCCGTGTGCACGTCGCGCTACACGTGGTGGGACTTCGCGCCGCGCTTCGTCTTCGAGTCCTTCTCCAAGACGGCCAACCTCTACTTCCTCATGGTCGGCGTCTTCCAGGCCGTGCCGTCCATCTCGCCCACGGGCGGCGTGCCCACGCAGCTCTTCCCGCTCGCCGCCGTCGTCATCATCGACGCCGTCTTCGCGGCGCTCGAAGACCTCCGCCGCCACCGCGACGACACGCGCGCCAACGCCACGACCACGCACGTGTACCGCGCCGAGACGCGGACCTTCGAGCCCACGCCCTGGCGCGACGTCCGCGTGGGCGACGTCCTCCGCGTCGCCAACCACGAGACGCTGCCGGCCGACGCCGTGCTGCTCGCGACCGAGTCGGCAGTCGACGGCGTGTGCTACGTCGAGACCAAGAGCCTCGACGGCGAGAGCAACCTCAAGCGCCGCGACGCGCCCAAGCCCACGCGCCAGCTCTTTGTGGCCGACCACCAAGTGCCCAGCGGCTACGTCGACGCGGAGCTGCCCAACCCCGACGTGCACCAGTTCTCGGGGACGCTCCACCTGCCCCACCACGCGCCCGTGCCGCTGTCGATCCAGAACGTGCTGCTGCGCGGCACCAAGCTGCGCAACGCCGACGCGGCGTACGTGCTCGTCGTGACCACGGGCGCCGACTGCAAGGTGCTGCGCGGCAACAGCAGCAGCGACGCCGACGCCAAGGTCTCGTCGCTCGACGTGCTCGTGAACCGCCAGGTGCAGATCGTCGTCGTGCTGCTCACGATCGTGTGCGTGGTCGGCGCCGCGACCGACAACTCGTCGCTCGCCGACCTCAAGTTTGCCGCCGCGTTCGTGGCGCCCGACAGCGCCTCCAAGACGCTCTTCGAGTCGCTCGCGTACTACCTCTCGCTGCTCTGTGACCTCGTGCCCATCACGCTCTACGTGACCATCACGATCGTGCGCGCGTTCCAGTCGTTCTTCATGGCCCACGATCTCGCGCTGTACGACGCCGCGAGCGACGCGCCGCTCGTGGTACGCAGCATGCAGCTCAACGAGACGCTCGGGCAGATCACGCACGTCTTTGCCGACAAGACGGGCACGCTCACATGCAACGACATGGTGCTGCGCAAGTGCACGATCGGCGGGACCACGTACGAGACGCTGCGAGGCCTGGGAGAGTCGTCCCGAGCCTTCTTTACGCACATGGCGCTGTGCCACTCGGTGCTGATCGAGCACCGCGAGGAGGGAGACGAAGAGATCGAGTACTCGGCAGCGTCGCCCGATGAGCAGGCGCTCGTGTGCGGCGCACGCGACCACGGCGGCGTGGCGTTCGTGGCGAGAGGCGCCGAGTCGCTGACGCTGCGAGTGGCCGACTTTGTCGAAGTGTACGACGTGCTCGAGGTGCTCGAGTTTACGTCGTCGCGCAAGCGCATGACCGTCGTGGTCCAGAAGCACCGCACCGCCGAGAACGAGGGAGAGAAGGACGAAGACGTGCTCGTGCTAACCAAGGGCTCGGACAGCGTGCTGTTCCAGCGGCTGGCCAAGTCGGATGAGAACGCCCGCGTGCGCGACGCCACGCAGTCGCAACTCACGGCGTTTGCCCACGACGGACTGCGCACGCTCGTGTTTGCGAGCAAGCGGCTGTCCCGCGACGAGTGGCACGCGTTCCACGCGCGGTACATGCGCGCACGTTCGGACCTGCGTCAGGTCGAAGCGCAGGCGCAGGGTCTCGCCAACGACATTGACACGCTCCAGGACGAACTTGAGAACGGACTCGAGCTGCTGGGCGCGACGGCGATTGAGGACCGTCTCCAGGACGGCGTGCCCGTGACGATCGCCAAGCTGCGCACCGCGGGCGTCGCAGTGTGGATGCTCACGGGCGACATGCAGGAGACCGCCGTCAACGTCGCGCGCGCGTGCCACTTGGTGGACGACCACATCCAGTGCCATGTCATTCGCGCTTATCACATGGAAGACGAAGACCGCGAGTCCATCTTACGGCAGCTCGATGACGTCTTCCACACCATGATGGCCCGGCCGGACGACCACCACGCCATCGTCATCGACGGCGCGAGCCTTCTCTCGGTACTGCGCGAGGAGACGGAGCAATCTGCAGCGGAAACTGGTGACGATGATGACAGCGAGCAGCGCCTCGTGCGCGTGGCGCTGCACTGCCGAGCGGTCATCGCGTGCCGCGTGTCGCCGCTGCAAAAGGCGCAGCTCGTCGGGCTCGTCAAACGCCACGTCCCCGACTCGCACACGCTCGCGATCGGCGATGGCGCCAACGACGTGCCGATGCTGCGCGTGGCCCACGTTGGCGTGGGCATCGCCGGCCAGGAAGGCCGCCAGGCCGTCAACAGCTCCGACTATGCGATCGCACAGTTCCGGTTCCTGCAGCCGCTGCTGCTGGTCCACGGCCGCTGGAACTACGACCGCGTCGCCGGGCTCGTGGGCTATACGTTCTACAAGAACATTGTCTACAGTCTCTCGCTCTTCTGGTTCTGCATGAGCACGTCGTCCTACTCGGGCGCGCAGCTCTACTCGCCCATCATCCAGCAGTTCTACAACCTCCTGTTCACGGTGCTGCCCATCGCGCTGTTTGCTATCCAGGACCGCGACCTGCCGTCCAAAGAGTCGGCGCTCCACTACCCCGAACTGTACGCCCACGACGCGAGACGCTCGGCGATGTTCACGCAGAGAACCTTCTGGACCTGGGTCGTGATCGCCGTCGTCGACTCGGTCGCGCTTTTCCTTCTCATCCTCGGCGCGTCCATTGGCGTCATGCCTCACGGCGAGACGGCGCCGCTCACGGTGCTCTGGAGTCTGGGCTGGACCATGCTCGTGGCGTTCGTGACGGCGCGCTTCTGTCTGCTGGTGCAGTCGTGGACCGTGATTGAAGTGGGCGGCGTCCTCTTCTCGCTGGCGGCGATGATCGGCGTGCAGGTTCTCTTTGACTCGTTCGCGTGGCCGGGAGAGGAATTCAACACGTACTCGTTCCCGTGGCTGCTCGAGAGACCGCAGTTGTGGTTCGGTGTCGTGCTGGCGGTCGCGGCGATTCTGCTCAAGGACGTGGCGTTTGGGATTTACATGCGCCGCTTCCGCCCGCAGCTCATTGATCTCGTCCGCGAGCACCTACGCAGCGAGGAGGCGCCACTCAAGGAGAAGCTGTTGGTCGGCGAAGACCTGGAGATCGGCATCGACGACCTCGAGAGGGTCAGCCTCCGGTGAGCGCATAGTGGAGATCCATATCTTGTATGTCAACACCACATTCTAGTACGGTATAATCCATATACTGTGTGAGCCATATATTGATTGTAGCCATGACACGCTTCGCGACCTTTCGTGGAAAGATCGCGCTCGTTGTGGGATGGTGGCGAAGGAAGCCCCGTCGCAGCCAATGGGACTTGCGTGTCACTTTTCGTGCGCGATCGTGATGTGGCCGCTTGGCGACTTTGTGGGCACGGAAAACGCGCGGAACAGCGGTGCGTCGTCTTTGATCCGCATGGGAAGGACTTGAGTGGCTGCGATCGTACGTACTGCACAGTTGTACGTTGGGGGGATACTGGGTCCCTAGAGACACGACACGGACGACACCGAGCATCGTTCGCGAAACGGCTCGCACACGGCGGTGGCAGCCCGCAGCGGCACGACCTGGCAGCGGTCCAAGGCAGGGAGGGGAGGGCGGAAGATCGATACTCACTTTCCAATTCGCCTTTTGCCTGCACGGTTCAACACAGCCAGCAAAACATCCACTTCCCTTCCTCCTTTTGCCATGGTCAAGATCTCGCCTGCCTTCTTCATTGCCGTCGGCGCGCCGTGGTGGTTCTTGGCGCATGTTGTTGCCAACTCGACCGAGACTGGCTGCCTGATCGACCAGTCGATGCCAGCGCAGTGCGACGCTAACACCAACATCAACGGCTGGACTTCTGTGCACATCCCCACGCTGAATGGCGGGTCGTACTACTGCACCCGTGGCCCCGTGTGCTCGTCGACCAACACGACGGGCAGCTGCCCGTCGGCGCAGACAGGTCTCCCGTACGGATCGCAGTGCGAGCAGACCCTGAGCGGCTTCACGTGCGTGCCGCGGCTGACGTGCACCGCACAAGAGTCGGTGTCTGCGCCGCGTCCAGTGCCAGTTTCAGCTCCGATCCCGGCACCGACCCCAGTCCTTTGTGAAGTCGCACCCGATGCACCCAGGGACGGAGGCCGTCCAGAGACTGTGGGTAGCCCTCAAGTGACGGTGGGGCGACCAGAGACTGTGGGTGGCCCTCAAGTGACGGTGGGGCGACCAGAGACAGCGAGTGGCCCTCGAGAGACGGTGGGCGGTGTGCCTAACACAATTGGCGGGCCGAGCACGACCCCCAACGGCCACGAGACGACGGAATCTCAGCCTTTGCCTGGAACGAACCCCGGAACGAGTCCGGGAAGGGGCGTGTTTGAGAACGCGCCCGCCGTGACCCCCGAGCCAACGACCTTCACTCCGCTGTTCGTGCCGCCGCCATCGCCGACGGCAGGTACACCAGCAGCGACCGCCCCAGGCAACTCACAGCCAACTCCAACGCCGACAACGCCCGCACCGACAACGCCCGCACCAACGACTCCGGCGCCAACAACGCCCACGCCAACGACTCCGGCACTAACAACCTCTCCGGCGCCAACAACTCCTGCTCCGACAACTCCAGCACCGACCGCACCAACGCCCACACGAGACACCACGACGCCATGCCCGTCGACTTCAAAGCCAGGCAATGAGAATGGAAATGGAAACCCGGAACTAACGCCAGCGCCAGCAACTCCGGCCCCAACGACCCCAACACCAACAACTCCGGCGTCAACTACTCCAGTGCCAACGACTCCAGTGCCAACAACCCCTGCACCAACTACGCCAGTAGGAACGACTCCAGCACCAACAACGCCAACGCCAACGACGCCCGCGCCATCAACACCAGCGCCAACGACAAGCCGCCCAGCGTACGGCGCCAGCTCGAACGGTTCGCGCCGCCTGCGCCACCTCGCGTAAGGCGCATGTGTTCTCCTCCCCTCCTGCCGTCTTGAGCGTCACCTTCTTTCCGTTCTTTATTTCGCTTCTTCATTTTCTATTTTCCCACAGTCGCAGGGTACAGCAGTCGTATCGTACTGTGTGTCTCTCTCTATAATACATTTCCCCCTTCCTCCGTTACTCTTGGCAGCCGCCCGTGATCCACGAGCACCGCGTGCTCTTGAAAATGCTCAGCAAGTTGGAGAGCACCGACCACGTCAAGGCGAAGAGCAAGTACGCGACCGTGATCTTGCCGATCGTGGGGCTCTTGCCGCCCTCGCGCTTGAGCTGCTGGGTCGCGGCCTTCTGCGACGGCAGCCACGGCAGAAACACCAGCGAGCCGATCTTCATGGCGTACGACATCAGGATCGTGATGGTCACGTCGCGTCGCACCTCGTACGTGTCGTTCATGATGTTGTCGTTGTGGACCTTGAACGAGGCGTTGGCCGTCTTGGTGAGAGTGAGGGCAAACGGCCCGGCGAGATTCCCGACGGTCGTCAAGAGGCCGTAGATGGCGCCTTCGTGACCCGTGCCGGCGAGCTCGACGACGACGTAGGTCGAGATGAGGAAGCTCATGCCCACGGGCACGGCCTCGGCGATCGGTAAGCCGAGCCAGAACCACTTGCTGCGCAGGTAGTCCCACGTCACGACCATGGTGCAGGTGGCGTCGATGGCCACGATCACGAGCGTCGTGGTCACCTGCATGGTGCGCCAGTTCCAGTCGAGACCGTACTTGCCCGTGAAGACGAGCGTCGCGACCATGACACCGCTGCCCAGCATGCCGCTCACGCTCAGGTTGAAGCTCGTGGCGCGCACCCAGTAGGACGTGATGGGGTCCGACGCCACGTAGCTGAAGCCGCCGAACACGCCCGAACAAAAGAGGTACGCGATCACCTGGTACACGGCCTTGGACTGGAGAATGCCCCAGAAGTCGGCGAGGTACGTCTTGAAGTGCGGCGCTTTCACTTGCTGCTCGCGCACGAAGTACCACGTGAGCGGCACGATGGGGAGACAAAAGGTCGCCAAGATGAACATGACGACGGGGAACGAGAGCCCAACGGAAAAGTCCCCACCGTACGGCGGCGTGCTAAGCCCAAAGCCCACGAGCAGCTGCGCGAAAATGTTGAAGAGGAAGCGCACGGCGTAGATGGCCGTCTGCGTGCGGCCGCGGGTCGCGAGCGGCTCGCGCTGCGCGTACTCGACGACGATGGCGTCGGCCGCGACGTCGGCAAAGAGGTACCCGAGCGACGCGAGCATCATGAGCACGATATAGGCGGCACCGCTGGTCGGCGCCTCTTTGTTGAGCGTCATGACGTCGGCCGGCGTGTAGTCGGCCGGCTTGATCTTGCGCAGCGCCGGGTTGCTAAAGTACGGCGCGCCCAGGGGGATGTACGCCATGGCGTAGAGGCAGAGCGACGCGACGCTCCAGCCCAGCACCATGTAGGGCCGGCGGCGGTACCCGCCGATGGGGACGCAGTCCGAGAGAATGCCGATAAACACTTTGAGCGACCACGGAATGCCCAGCAGCGCGCGCGCCGAGGTCGTGGCGGCGCCCTCCATGTTGAGGTAGTACGTCATGAAGGGCATGATCGTGTTGGGCAGCGTGCCGTTGATGAGCCCGACGGCCGCGTACTGCGCGAGCAGACCGAGCGACTCGCGCGAGAGCAAGTGGGGCGCGCCCCCAGCACGGAGCGCGCCAGCGTCGTCGTCCTCGGGCGGCGGCGGGAGCAAGCCGTCGTCGTCCGCGGCGGAGGCGATGTCGACGCCGACGGTGGGGCTGTTGGCGTTGGCGCTCTTGGCGTTGGCGTTGGTGGCGTCCTGCACGTGCGCGGCCTGCGCCTTCTTCATGGCGGCGGCGGTCTTGTCCATGGTGCTGGCCTATACCGGGGCGATATTAATATGGGGAATCATGAATCAGGAAACGCCCTCACTGGATGGAGGACGCTAAATCAGTAGGTGGCTTCACACGCTGAGTTGTGTGAGTTGTGCTGGGCGAGAACAACTCAGTCTCCAGCCACGAATACCCAGGGTCCCCGACAATGCTCTGGACCTACGTTTGTATGTCGTGTGGAAAGCGAGCTCTCGTCTAGAAGACTCGGGACAACCGGTCGGAATGCATCAATACTCCTTCTGTGGCTCCATCAGACTCGGCTTGCGACGCGTGCTTTGGTTCTAAGTCAACGGTCCCCAACGAGTCGCACACGCCTCGCTGTTCTGCGACTCGTCGGAGGCCTGCCCCTGTGATCCACAGTATGAGGCTTGGGTGCAAATCGCCACAGAGCGCTATGGGCATGTTGATCGAGAACAAAACGATAATAAATTACGAACGCAACGGAGGAGCGGATCTACTCATACTCGAGCGGGCCCTGCTACTCCGCCCTTGTCGACGGACGGTCGAAGTGGTCCGTGCAGCAGTTGTTCATGCGCTCGGACGCCGGTTTCTTGCAGCCCTCGACCACGCACCGCTTGCCTAGAGAAAGAAACAGAGAGCTTAGACAAGAGGAGTACTGGTGGAGGGAGGACGGATGAACGCACCGCCTCCGTGGGCCCAGCACCGGCCGTGGGACACTGCGATCTTGTCGCATCCGTCAGTCTTGCACTTGGTGCCGCCGCCGTGGGACCAGCAGATGCCGCGTGACTTGGCGCGCTTTGTGCAGCCCGTGACCGTGCAGATCGTGAAGCCACCTAAGGAATGCAATGCCCACCAACGTCAGTATGCCCCGACCACCATCGTCCACGAAGACAGTGGGCTTGTACCGTGCTTCCAGCAGAGCCCGCGGTTCTGCGCGCGGCAGTTGCAGCCTTCCATGCTGCAGCGCTTGCCTCCCTGTGAATTAGTACATGTCAGAGGGGCTACTCGACGAGACGAGAGGATCTGAGGAGATATTAGAGAGGGACGTACCCCGTGGGCGATGCAGAGTCCGTGGTCGACGACGTATTTGTCGCAGCCAGACGTGCGGCAGACCCGCGTCTTGCGGCGCTTGGAGCGGCGGGAGAACGCATCAGCGGACGAGTCCGAGTCGCCCTCCTTCAATAAACCAAGAGGAGAGGAGGAAGACGAGGAGGAGGGATCCCCTGCGGAGTTGGGGCGAGGCGCCAGGGGACGCGGCGCGAGTCGCATGGGTGGCATCTTCATGGCAGAGAGGATTGGCTCGAAGAGGAGCTGTGCCGTTGGGTCAAACACGGAGAGAAGGGCGGGGACCGTAGATGAGGCGGTCGAGGACGAGGTGGAGGAGAGGAGAGAGAGCGGGGGCTCTCCTCTTGGTCTGTCAGTCTTGGGGCGGATAGCGACCGGTCGTGGCGGACCGCTAACTTGGAGCGACGCCGCTGCCAGCAGAGCCATGGCCACACAGGACGGAGATGGCGGAGAGGTCTCTTCGAGAGGAGGAGGAGGGGACGAAGGAGCGCATTGAGACGACGACCGAGCACACTGAGAAGATGGAGACCCCAGGTGCGGAGGAGTCGTGGGGGGATGCTGGTCCAGCGCGTGGAGGACGTCGCGGAACGAGATGTCGCGCATGGTGGGGCGGAGAACAAGTGGAGCGGAGAACAGAGGAGTGGAGAACAAGAGGAGCGGAGAATAAGCACTGCGACGAAGCGCAGAAATTACTCTCTGTCTCGATATCGATCGAACAGTTTCGGGCAACGTGTGCCATTCCGCTTCTGGGGCAACGAAGGCATTGCAGGATGAGGGGTGTGCGTGGCTCCATGTTGCTAGATAAGGGTGGTAGAGGACAGAAATTGTCTGAACCAAAACGAGGATGGGTGGGGAGTCTGGAGTATGCATGACCAGAGGTTCTTCTCGCTACTCTTTCTATGTGTCGCCGGTGTTGCATGCCTGGGACCATTGCGTTCTAGAGGTACGTGGTCCGTGTGAGAACCACTCGAGTATGAGAGTACCTACAGCAACTTTTCGGAAGGAGGTAAGGAATGAATTTTTTACCAGAGTAAATTACGATCGGAAATATACGGGAAGTTATCTCGTCACCATGGCGCATCTCCCATACCCATCTCCACTCTCCCATCCCACTACTGAGGCATGTGTTACACGGCGAACGCCGCCGTGTAGCGCGGACTCCGCCGTGTTGCGCGGACACCGCCGTGTATCGCAACACATTACGACACCGCCTCCCAACCACAATTGAGTCGATACACTTCACATACTACTGTGAGCAAGTGTGAAGATGGCGGGGGTGTCGGGGCTCGTCCAGAAGTCATCTGCGCTGCGGTACAAGTGGCGTGTTCAGGGCAACGACGCTACAGTGCCACCAAAAGGTGATAGTTAATGGTATTGTGCAGGATCAACTAAAAATTGACGCTCATGATTAATATAGATACCTCGAGCGGGAGCGCGATCATCAAAGCCAGGGCAAGGTCGTCCAAGGCAAAGGAAAGAATGCAAGCCAATGAAGAGAAATCGGAGGGGGCCAGTGACGATGGCTGTTTGGATTCCGATGAGGACGACAACATGCTTCAGCGTATCATGTCAGCTAGAGCTCGAGTCAACTCAACACGTGATGGTCCCACCGACAACGGGCATCTAGTATGTATCACGACGAAGACGATTTCCGACTACAAGGCGCCACGCCAAAAGACGAGCAAGACGGCGTTGTCTCCTGGCATCACTGCTGCAGCAAAGGCGGCGGATGCCAACGGCATCGTCCACATTCTTCCAGAGTTTGCATGCCGGAGGTTCGCGACATTTGACGAGTTCGAGGATTCCTTGGCGGA
The DNA here is from genome assembly GCA_023337755.1 of Pythium aristosporum. Taxonomy (NCBI): domain Eukaryota; phylum Oomycota; class Peronosporomycetes; order Pythiales; family Pythiaceae; genus Pythium; species Pythium aristosporum. Next base: position 3,514 of record JAADXL010000433.1, on the reverse strand, counting down.
ACATTTTGCAACCAATTTCGCGGGGTTCCGGCGGCGATCCTCATTGTCGGCGTATGGTCGCAATCTGTACGTACTAACAGTGTGAATTTGCACACACCTTTTTGACTAACAAGATTTATGTTTTAGGGGGATCGGCAGGGACGAAGCCAAAGCTCGCATTACCGCCGAAAAGAACGGAAAGCCATTGAGACCATATGCGCGTCTGCCGTGGGACGATAAAGACAGGACGTTCTCGATTTCGTTCTGGTGCCTCCACGGATGCACGCAAAAGTCCCGCGGGAATGGAGAGCGATACATTTGCTCCACACGTTTCACGGGCTGTCGGGCGCGCATCAAAGGCACCTTGACGCAAGACAGAAAGACAAACGAGTGGTTTGTACAAGTCAGCGACGAGGTAAGGCTCCCATGCACTGGCCAATTTGGGATCTGTTTATCTTACATTTTGAATTATAGTATCCAGTCCACAACCACACTGTAAGCGAGGTAGTCTTCAAGACGTACAACACGTCGGCTATGCCTCCTGACGAAGACTTGTTCAAACGTCTCGCGTATGGGGTCAGCGTTGGCGCTGATGCCAAGTTGCTACGGGATGATATGAGCCGCCAGCTTGGCACCACGTATTCGCAGCGGCAGATGGACAATTTTCGAGCAATACTGGCTCGGTGGTGTCACCGTCTTGGAAGGGGTCAAGGATATGGTCGAATTATTCAGTGCACTCCCGGGATCGCGGTCCCTGATCATCGACGACGACATTGGCGTGGCGAATGGATTCGTGTTCCAATCGAGCATCCAAAGGCTCTTGGTTGAGCGTTATGGGGACACTCTGGTGTTAGATTGGACCCATAACACGAACAATATGGGCTTCCACCTAGGTTCGTTTGTTGCATGCACTTCGACTATCGATATTGCAATTAACGAGTGTATCTGTTCTTTGCTAGGATCTCTCATGGTTACAACGGCCAACGGTACAGGCGTGTCTGTACTGGATTTTTTGTGTGTTTCCCAATCGAATGCAATGATGAGGGCCGTGTTCGAGTTCTTCGTCAAAGAGAATCCTGGTGCCAAAGACAAACTGGAGTCTGTCGTTATCGATAAAGACTACCGCGAGTGGAAGACAGTCGAGAAGGTGTTCGATTCGACCACCGTCGTGCTATGCATCTTCCACGTCCTCAAATGGTTCAAGCTCGTGATCACGCAGTCCAAGTACCAGCTCGACATGTCTCTCCGGCCTGGTGTGATGCAGTGCCTTCGATCGATGGTGTTTGCCGTGAGCACGGATGATCTCGAGGCGCAGAAAGCGAATCTGAAGAGCATGCTTGAGACGGAAAAGTTTCCTGGTCACGGGCTTTTTCTAGACTATCTCGCCGAGCGATGGTACGACGACGAGGGAATGTGGAGCTACTGCGGCCGAGGTTTCGTATTCACCGCCGGAAATACGACCTCCAACCGCCTCGAGTCGTTTCGGAACCAGTTTAAGGCAACACTGGGGGGACGCAAGCGTCTCGATCTGTGCATTGAAACCATCTTTCAACACGCCACTACCGTTCTCCGTCGCGAAGAAGCTCTGCTTGCTGCTCATCTCGGATCGACTCCAGTTGACGAGCCTGTCGATGCCAAGCTTCGTTCTACTCTACTCGATTTGAGCTCGTACGCGGCACGTCTCGTCAAGAAGCAATGGCGCCGATACGAATCCAACCGCTCCAGGTTCTCAGCGTCTGTGGGTGGAGTGGCCGATCGCGCCGCTGTGAAACATGGAGTCCGAGTCTCTGGCGTGCACGAGCTCGATTTTGAAGTCGACAGTGAGAATTGGGTATGCTCCTGTCGGTTCTATCACAGCGTCCGCCTTCCCTGCAGGCATCTCATGTTTGTGGCTCTTGATGTGCTCTCTACCCGGATTCCCTCCCGGTGCCATTGTCGATCGGTGGCGCATGTCGAAGGCTACGATGTTGTTGCCGGCCATCACCAAGTCGATCGCGGAACTTGAAATGCTTCGAACGCGCTTATATCTCCCAGCGGGTCCAGCAGCTGAGCTATGGTCGCCTTCTCCAGCAACTTGCGCAGCGTCCAGCAAGGCATCTGCCCAAACAGAGAGCCCTGAGGCCAGCCCGACGTTCAAGATCCCCAGCTTCAGTGGCGTTGCCCACGTGCAGCTCCGCAAGGGAGAAATCAGTGATTCGCGCGTTCAGCACGACCTCCAAAAGCGCGCTGTCGGCGAGAGGATTTTTGCCGAGCCGATCAACTTTGCGATGGGACTCTCTACCCCCGACTCAAAGGTCTTTCTGAGCGAGCTGGGTGACGTGGTTGCGGAGTTTGTATTTCGATGGCGAGAGCGAAAGCATCAACAGTCTACTACCGGCACGCTGGAAGACCGAAAACATCAACAGTCTACTACCGGCACGCTGGAAGATCATGCACGTCCGCGAGGTCGGGAGAGGACGTTTGAGCCGATCACTGAATGCGCGCAGTGGCGAGCGTGCCGTGGATGTGCGGACGATGACGACGACTGCGATATCGCTGTGGATGAAGAGCACGATGTGATTGCCGCTTCTGCGCGCAGCCTTGAGCCGGCCCACACGGCTGTAGACGCGGATGCGCATGTCAACCTAGATCAAGTCGGCACCGTACTTCGTCGCACAGTCTTATCCCAAGTCCCGTCAGTGCGATCGCCAGTGCGCGCGTCTGGCGAACTGGACATCCTTTTTGACTTCATCGACTCGGTCGACATCGATGTGCCATCCGATTTGTCTGCACCGGCGCAGCCGCAGGCAATTAGTGAGGTTCGCTCATCAAAAAGAAGGAAGACAATCACGTCGCAGCCCTCGGCTTTCGCGTACAGTCGCCGGCTCAGACCGTCATCACATCAATCGAGCGTCCAACAACTGACGCTCCGCGCGCCATCGGCACCAGGTAACCGGAAGACTACTCAGACGAGAAAGTCCAGCGCGACCGTCGATCAAGCGAACAGGCTTTGCCCGCTCGACGTGTTCCAGGTGGTGGATCTGCTGCTGTACTCGACGTACGCGGAAGCAGTCTTCCTCCAGCCGCTATATCCGAAAGCCATGCAGGAGAGTGTTGTGCTCAACCGCAGTGCCGTGGCCCAGTACGAACGTTTGCTACCTCGATTCGAACACCAATTTACCTTCGTCCCGCCGAGTGAAGTTGAAGCCGTCATGCGCGTCGCAGTGGAAAAGAAACGAGAAGAAGACGGTGCGGCCCCGTTCCACGCCGTCAACGAGTCGCAACAACTCTGGGATCCCCAGTATGTGGCACGAATCGGCTCTTTACGTGAATTTCCAGAGGCTGTTTTGCACGCGATCCGTGACTTCTATGACATCCAGAGTCTTGTCGCTGCGTGGTGTGCCGATGTGCATTGGGTTTCAGACGGGTGGAACCCACACCATCGAGGTTGGGAGCCACCCGCCGACTCCCAGCCGGTGCCATTTTTGCAGGATGAGGCAGACGCTATCGAGGGCCTCGATGGCACTCTCACGTCCGCAAATATGCGCGAAGAAAT
>JAADXL010000432.1:0-27114 GCA_023337755.1 Pythium aristosporum | reverse complement strand
ACGGCCGGCTCGACGGCCTTCTCAACGGCCTGCGCCTCGACCTTAGCGGCCTCAACAACAGGTGCCACCGCCTCCTCAACCTTCTCCTCCACCTTGGCGGCTTCAGCGACAGCAGCCTCCACGGCCGGCTCGACGGCCTTCTCAACAGCCTTCTCCTCGACCTTGGCGGTTTCAACAACAGCCGCCACCGCCTCCTCGACCTTCTCCTCGACCTTCTCCACGGTCACAGGTGCCTCAGCCTTCGCCTCGACGGGAGCTGGGGTCTCGACAACAGCAGGAGTATCCAAGACCACTGGAACCTCCGGGGCTGCGTTCCAGGGCTCGTGCTTGTCCTTGGCGGCGGCTTCCTCCGCGACAGGAGCAGCCACGGTGACGGGCACTTCGACCGGGACGTCCGCTACGAATCCAGCAGCAGGCGCAGCCGGCTTCTCGGCCACAGGCTCAGGCACGGCGGCAACCACAGGGGCAGGAGCCGCAGCCTCCACGACGGGGGCATCCGCGACAAACCCGGCAGCAGGCGCAACGGGCGTTTCGACCACCGGCTCGGCAGCAACCACGGGAGCAGGAGCAACTTCCTCCACCGCAGCAGCGACGACCGGAGCGGGTTCGGCAGCCTTCACGGGCTCCGCGACAACCGAAGCAGCCACGGCAGCGGGGGTCTCAACCGCAGCGACAGCAGGCGCCTCCACCTTGACTTCCTCCACCACCGCAGGGGTCTCAACAACCGCCGGCGCCTTAACTTCCTCAACAACGGCGGGGGCAGGCGTTTCAGCCTTGACTTCGGCGACCGGCGCAGCAACGGCAGGGGCAGCGACAACAGGCGTCTCGACCTTGACCTCCGCGATCGGCGCGGGCGTCTCCGCCACAACGGCAGGCGCAGCAGCAGCCGCAGGGGTCTCGGCCGCCTTGGCGGGCTCGGCGGCCTCCTCCTCGGACGACTCGTCCATCACTTCCGTCTTCTCCAGCGCCGACGATTCGTCCTTGCTGGGCTTGACGTCGCCTTCGGGACCCAGGTTCCACGGGTTCTTGACGTGGTCCTGGCCAAGCTGCACGGGCGCCTCGGCCTCGACCTGGTTGTCCTCTTCACTGTTGCTGTCGGGCAGCAGGCGGTCCGACCGCACCTTCTTGAGCAGCTTGGTCACTACCATTCATTCATCCACAACTCGGGTCAGTTATCGATTTGTTGGTTTCTTCCAACAAAACCGCACGCACCGCGCTTGTCGCCAATGCTCCACTCGGGGTTCTGCTCCTTGAGCAGGCTCGAGACGCGCTTGACGCCAAAGTCGGGGTTCTTGTCGATCACGGCCGAGATAGCGGCGACCACCTCTTCCTCGTCGGGCTGCGTCTTGCTCATACTGGCTGCTGAAGGAGTTCTGGTTGGTGGCCTCGGGCACGCGATTGAAAATGGGGGGAAACTGCTGAGGTGGGTTCTCGCAAGAGAGAGAAGGCCCTAGGTTCCGGAATCCCAACACATGGTCCTGGCGGCTTTGAGGGACAAAGCATGACTTTCCGTAATTTACGCGATAAATTGCGCGCACCCATCCCCCGCGTGAGCCAGACGGGAAACAAGGGAGATGTGCGGGGGCCAACCATGTGGAAAAATACCGACATTCGCGTTATGTTGGTCGCCCAAGTCTCCGTCGCGTGAGTTTAGTTTTCTCCCGTTCGAATCTGTTGGATTGTCCAACGGGCAAATCGGGTGTGAAAAGCTGCACGAGCCTCATGGGTGAGAACTCCGCAACTCGACCCATTCGTGAATATCTGAACGGAGGCTGACGTTGGCAACACTCTCTACCGCAATCGTACTGTACAGACGCGTACTGTACTCACTGGTCTGGCGAGCGACAATATGACGAGGCGCGCCGATTGCGCGCGCACACTGGGCGCATTCCGCAGTTGAAGTCATCGACGGAAATTTTTCCCGTTTCGAAAATTACCCATCTGTTCGGTAGTTTTCTTCAACTTTCACGCAGTCAATTGGCGTCAGCCAATCAGAAGCCCTCATTTCAAACATTGTCGCGGCGTTATGCTGTTCCTAACCGTTAAGTTCAACATCGAGATCCAACAATGATGGCGCGACGGCACCACACAGCAGAGACAAACGAAATCAGCGATTCTACAGGAGTGGGTGCGCGCCCATTATGGCGGTCCAGTGATCATGAATGTCGTCCCCTTGCAAGCACGAGAGGCACGAGTTGAAGAGCACCGAGAAGTCCACTGCCGCGCACCTGCAAGCTCACGGGTAGTCGCTCGACCGCGTGGACGCGCATCTGAAGTGGTGACGCTTGGCGCCGCGATGGTCAACGTGTGGGCGTATCGGGTTCTGAGATCCAGTGGCGAATCTGCTGTAAGGCAAGATGTCCAAGTTGATGGAGTCCCTCCGTGTGGAGGACATCTTCTACCCCCTCTCCTTTGGACCAGCGACCGCTCGTCGCAGCCGCATCAGGAGCCTCCATGGAGAGCTTCTCGCCGCAGCTTCGGGCGTCCAGTGTACTCGGCCATCGTGGCATCGCGCGTCCGCTTCAACATCTACGAAGGCGCGACCACCAAGTTCAACAGGCCGCTCGATTAGTCTGTCCACACACGACGATGCAGGATGTCGCAAAGTCCCATATCAGCACTCTGTCGTGGCGTCGCTACTCGCGTTGCCGCTACAGTGTGAGCTGACCGGGATGAGAAGAGGGAGGCAGCAGCAAGAAGGAGGAATATTCCTTGGAAGACACCGCAATCCCCACCCGCACGCACTCTTCTCGCGAGGACGCGAGAAATCATTCCACACTCAGTGATCAGCGACGCCGACTTGCTCGCGAGCCACTTGACGCGCTCGACACGATTTTAGGGAACGCAGCGACCCCATCGTTGGCTGGAGCTTGCGACTCGCGATCGCGTCGACGTGGGCGCTTCAGTATAGCAAGGATTACGATCATCAGGACCACGCGATGCTGATCGTCTTGGTCAGCCAGCCCGCACCGCTGCAGCCCAATTGCGCATAGTTCATATTCTCGCGTCTGTTACCTGACACGGCCGCGTTCATCGTGCTGCGCAAGATCCACCGCGAATTGTACTCTGGCAAAACGTGTATTGTCCACACTGCATCGTAGCAGCCACCGGCACGCGCTGCAGCCAGAGGCGGTAGCGACGACAATGAGATGGAGCTGCTGCGGCCGCTCGTGATCTTTGAGAGCACGACTGATGCTACACTGCCGCGTTGGCGTGATGTCGGGCTTCGATAACGAACTCATCATCGAGAGAATGAAGTGCGTGTGCACCGGCCACATCCACAGCAACGCCTTCGTGGTCGTCGACGGCAAGACGCTGATGATTAACGGGCTGATCACCAAGCTACTGCGCCTCCAGTCCGGTCGCGTGTTCGGTCCAGCGTGCCTCTTCACAACATCAACACTGGCCACCGTTTATTGGCTGTAAATGTAGAAGATACTCTACATATAACAGCTAATCAGGTGTAGACGGAGGTGACCTCTCCCCAAGATCCACCCGCCATTCTTCCACCATTATCAACGAAGATCTCCCCAATCGACCATGGATCCAGTTGACGCCGATGAGTCGCTCGTGAATGACTCACTCGATAATGGCGTCTCGCACAGCAGCGCCTCCATTGGCACGAGCTTCATGGGCGCGCTGCGCAAAGTCCACTCGAAGCTCAAGGCCGAGATGATCGACGGCGACGACAGCGGCGACGCACAGCAGGAGGATGACGCGTTCGAGGCGCAGTGGCTCAGCGAATTTGGCCGCCTCCGCGTCGAGTACGCGACCAAGTGGGACACATGCACGCACTCGGCCGACGAATTTTGTGGACTGCTGTTCCACTCGAGCGACCCGCAGCAGCAGGCGTATCTGCTGCGCGAGTATGCGATACTCATGGAGGCGTGGCGCGACGCTGATCTCAGTGCGACTTCGATGCGGAACCGACCCGACTGGCCAGCCGCTCGTATTGCGCCGCACGCAGCCGTCGAGTATGGGATGGGAGACGCGGTAGCTGCGCAGCAGCCCACGCAGTGCGTCCAGACGTCTCCGTCTCTCCACGATGTGCTGTCACTGCTGCGCGTCGACTACCAGTGGTCAGTCGGTGCTGTTGAGGCGTTCGCGCGACGGCTCGAGCAGCGCGAGCAGATCTTTTCGTGTGCGGAGCTGCTCGCGTGTCTGACGCTGCGACGTGGCGCATTCGCCGACCGTGCGTTTCAGTCGCGGGCATACCCACGATTAACCAAAAGCATGCTGCGCGCACTTCGCAGCCGCGCCGACGCGCTGGAGCGACGCCACGAGAGCGTGCGCGATCTCTCCATGGAGCCATTACGCGTGAACCCACAGTGACCGTTCGTAACCGTAACCTTGAAGCTTCCCAATGAGCTCATTACAGTATGTGGTTATGAACCGGATGTACCCAGTTGGAAATGGTTACGCTGCGTACCCGTATTTGTTGGATTGTTGCTGTTGGAAAGTTCCCAACGTTGGCTCATTTTTCGTTTGCCTGGCCAACGGACGGGAGGACAAGTTCAACGTCATGGACGCGTGGGGGAGCCAAGCCGGCAGCGACGCGCAGCGCGCGCCGGACGCCGAGGACGACGAGTGGGAGGTGGAGGACAAGGGAAAGGACGCACTCATCGTGCTCGTGGACGCGCGCGCCAACATGTTTGCGCCGTACGCGGACAGCGACGGCGGGTCGGCGATGGCGCCGGCGACGTGGTTCCACGCCGTGCTCACGCTGCTGGTCAAGCTGCTCAAGGCCAAGGTCGTCGCCGGCGACAACTCGCTGCTGAGCGTCGTGCTCTTTGGCTCGGTACGGGCGATTGATTGCGTTGGGATGGGGAGAGGGAGTTGGGTCTGCTCAGGGTTCATTATGGTTTCTCCGTACAGAGCAAGCGCACGGCCGAGACCAGTTCGCTGGAGCACGTCTATGAGCTGCAGCCGCTCGGGTATGCGTCTGCGCAGCGGATCAAGCAGCTGCAGTCGCTCGTCGAGACGAGCGCGAGCGACTTGAAGCGCGAGTTCCAGGCCATGGCCAACAGCGACAAGCTCGCCTTCAGCAACGCGCTGTGGCACTGCGGCATTGCGTTTTCCGGCGCCAAGTAAGCCCATCTTGTGGTAGAGGACTGTTGCATTGTGCCATGGCATACTAACATTTCCTCTCTTCCGCGCCAGTCTCAAGAAGAAGGACTCGCAGCGCGTCTGGATCTTTACGAATGACGACCAGTGCGTCGTACCGGACGCCGACGAAGTCGGTCGCGTCCAGAAGCAGGTGCAGAATCACGCCGAGCTCAAGCGCACGCTCAATCTGTTCTACATCCTACCGCCTGGCAAGGACGCCTTCGATCTCTCTCGCTTCTACGCGTGTGCGTTCAAAGACTTTGCCAACGACGCGGAGGACGGCGAGAACCCCGAGGCGGACGCGCTGCTGCAGCCAGCCTTCCCCGTGGCCTCGCTGGACGATCTCATGGAGACGTCGCTGCGCAAGCGGTTCCGCAAGCGGCGCCTCTCGACGTTCCCGCTGCAGATCACCAAGGAAGTGTCGATTGGCGTGGAGCTCTACGCGCTCGTGGTCGCGCAGCGCAAGAGCTACCCAATTAATCTGGACGCGTCCACCAACACGCCGCTCAAGAGCGAGACCAAGTGGCTCTGCGACGACACGGGCGCCTACTTGACGCCAGACCAGATTAAAAAGTACATGCCCTACGGCGGCACGCGGGTCTACTTTTCACGGGACGACATTGTCCAAATCAAGTACTATGACGCGCCCGGTCTCCAGTTGCTCTGCTTCAAGCCGCTGAGTTCACTGCCGTGGAACGCGAACATTCGGTCGCCGTATTTCATTTACCCGAGCGACGCGTTCATTGAAGGCAGCGCGACGGCGTTTCTCGCCGTGCTCACGTCCATGGTCCAGCGCGGCAAGTACGCGCTCGCGCGTTTGGTCGCGCGGAAATCGAGCGAGCCGCGGTTGGTCGCGTTGGTGCCGCAGGAAGAAGTCTTTGACGAGCTGGGCCAAGTGCAGCCCACGGGCTTCCACGTCATTTTCCTTCCGTACATTGACGATATTCGAGACATTGACGCCGTCAACGAAGAGAAAGGTAGGCGTGTGTGGGGTTGTGACCTCGGACGAGATCTTCAACACTGAAGTGTGTTGTGTTGCTTACCTCCTGCAGCGACCGACGATCAGGTTGAGGCCGCGAAGAAGCTCATTTCGAAGCTCAAGCTGTCGGAACTGCCCAGCTTTGAGAACCCCGGTAAGACGCTAACCTCCATGCCTGGTAGTCAGAAGTAGCCTCACTCTTCCCTTTGCCGCCAACGCAGAATTGCAGAAGCATTACGCCAGCGTCCAGGCGCTTGCACTGGGCGAAGAACACCTCGACTTTGACGAAACGAAGGACACGACGCTGCCCGACAAAGAAGGGTTCTCACGACCAGAAGTGCAGGCCGCGATCGAAGAGTTTAAGGACGCCTGTGGGGATGTCGACCGAAGCAACCTCAAACGCAAGGTGAGAGAGAAGGGGTGAGGGAAGAAGGAAGAAGAGAGGAAAGAGACTGAATGAGTCATATCCATTGCTGTAGGAGAAGGCACCGGCTCCGAAGCGGACGCCAAAGAAGAAGGCAGCTAAGGCTGGTGCCGACGATAGGCCGGTCGGTGCCGACGCGTTTGATAAGGCGGAGTGGGCACCGCTTGTGGCCAACAATGGGATCCAGAAGAAGACTGTGGCCGAGCTCAAGGAGTTTCTGATGGCGCATGGGATCCCAGTCGCTGGCAAAAAGGCCGATTTAGTGGCGAGAGCGATCGAGTTCCTGGAGGGATAAAGGCAACGGATGTCGTCAATTTCCAATGAATGCACACGCACGGGTTCAATCTTGAGCACTCGGCTGGTAGACTCTGCTGGTCTGGTGGTGTCAGTGGTATCGTACGACAAAGCGTTCGCGGCGTCCAAGGGCAATGAAGTTTCGTGAGAGATCATGGACAATGAAGTTTCGTAGAGGACACTGAGCTCATCCGTTTCAGTCTGACGAGGATGATGGATAGGTATACGTGGTAGATGGCCCGAGAAATCTCTCTGAAGAAAACGAAGCGGAGAACGGACGACGCTTTCGTGTCGCAAAGCGGGTCACTCGCGAAAGAGAAAGCAGACTCACGATGGGAACGCTACTGCGACTCTTGCGCGACCTCACGATCACGACAACACTATGCCGTCTTGACGACTATCCCGACGTGACGCTCGAGCAGCTCAATGAGTATGTGGCCACGCACGGTCCTCTCGGGAACCCACTGTTTGGTGAACAGCCTGCGTTCTTTCTCGACGACGGGTACGTGACGCCGCATCCAATGCCCGAGTATGGCCGCGAGATCGTGGCGGCCAAGATCGCCGAGTGTCTTGGTGTGTGGGCGTCTGATCCGAGACAAGGAGGGCGAGTGATGACTTCACGAGGAGCGTTCCTTCTCGAGCCGCGCAGTGGTGACGGCCCAAAGGTGCGAATGCCCGACGTTTCCTACACATCGCGTGATGCCTACAGAGATGCGGATGAAGGAGGCCGCCAGCAGTGGACGCATGGTGGAAAGCGGTTTGCCCCAACGTTTATCGTGGAAGTGAACAAGCTCTCAGGCCAAGACTCTCGGCTCCCGATGCTCGATCGCAAGATGCGGGACGAGTTCTTCCAGCAAGGTGTGCAGTTAGCATGGCTCATTGATCCTCGCCCGGATTGCCATGCCGTGTACGAGTACTTTCTCGATACGAACGGGTGTGTGCAGCGCTCGTCCGAGTCGGCGTGGCAAGACCTCGATGGCCGCGGCGTGCTTCCTGGGTTTCGCCTCCGCTCGGCTGTGCTGGAGATGGCACTGATGGCCCGAACACAAGAAGAAGAAGACCTCGTGTGTCCTGTGGCAGGCTGCGGCCAATCGTTTCGATCGATGGGTCCGCTGATGTGGCACTTTTATGCGCACCGCGAAGACAGAGCCGTCCGGCGGTACGTGGCAAGTCGTTCGACGAAGTAACGTGTAATCATTTCCAACGGATGAAGGAAGCAGTGCCTTTCTCGCGATAGTGCATTGAATGCCGGTGAGGAGTCTGGGGCTAAGTGGAGTAAAGATGAACTGAGTACGAGTGGACCAAAACTTACGTGCTAGTCACTACATTACCGACTGCAAGAGGTGTCCAGTTGGCGCACGTACTTGAGCATTATCGAGCCAGAAGAGTGGCCACGGGATAGTTCATGCTCGTCGCGGGGATGTGAATGCTGAAGACCAAGCTCTCCGGCGTGGACTGGCGCTTGGGTCGATCGCCGCATCCGGGGTGTGGCGGAGGACATCTCAAAGCAAAGCAATGGTGGATTTGTTGAGAGCGAGCAAGTAACACGCCAACTACAAGTACTGTATGGAGGAGTGACACGTTGTCCTTGAGTGTGGCGATACGAACACTTGACTGACCGGTTGCGATCAATGGCGGAAGCAGGCGGAAGCCGCGACGCTTGGGCGAGTGAGAGGAGTTGCCTCGAGCACCACTAACGATAGCGAACAATTGCGAGCCACGCGGCCACAGTAACACGGGCTTTATGATGGGGACCACCATTGGCCCCATCAGTGGCAAAAGCGAGAGAGGGACACTTATTCGTATCCCCTCGAGCCTCATTCGCCCAGCGTCGTCCTCTGGCCAGGCGTGAAAAGAAACGAGGTGGTACGGCGTGCGATTGGTTCACTTCACGTGGGCAAGGGCACCGCCGCGTTCGGGAGATCCAGACTCATGACGGAGCTAAACTTCTCCTCGACGCTGCACACGCCTGTCGGCTCTTCTCGTTTCGAGGCCGACGCAAACGCGTGCGGCTGCAGGGGGTGCATGTGCGGGTCGTGGCGACGAGACTGGGAGGACTGCATTTGCAGCGGCGGCGGAAGGCATGGGTGGTTGGCCTGCGGCTTGATGCCCCGAGGGCTTTTTCGTGGATGCCGCGTCGTCGCGCCGGCACTGCGTCCGCCTTTGTGGTCGTGTTTACGAGGCGCACTATGCACTCGGCTACCACCAGTCGCACCAGTCAAACCCGTGGTGCGTTGCGACGGGGTCACGTACGGCTGCTGCTGGGCGTATCCAGTGCGCAGCCCGTGGCCGCTCTGCGGATGCGCCGCTTCATGACGACGCAGTTCACGCGTGTCGCCACTGTCCCACGAGTTCGTGTGCTGTCGCTTTCCTCGCCGCTGTGGCTGAGCAGTTGCCGGCGATGGCTCGGGCATGTACTGGTGGTGGCGTGGGATCGCTTGCTCGCGTCTCCAGACTTCTTCACGAGTCTCCCGCTGCTGTGCCCACCCATCACCATTGCGTCCATCGTCTAGAGAAGAAGCCATCGGCGCGGAGGGCGGCGGCCCCGAGTCCCTCCACTGCCAGTGCGGGGTTTGAGTCGCACCAATAGGGTGCTGTAGGGGAGCAGGCGGCGGAGGAGGAGGCACGTAGTACGGCGACTCGTACTCTTGCTGCTGCTGGTGACGGAGGTGCTGCTGTCGACTGCTGCCGTACGGTGACGCCGCTGGCACGACACTGGGCGGAGGGAACCCATCGACCGAACGCGCCGGCAGGACTTTCGAGTGCGCCGGCATGAAGTGGGAGAACTGCGCGTACGTGTCATAGGCCTTGTCGTGGCTCTGGTACGGATCGTACGGGTACACGCGGCTGCTTGGGGGCGCGTCCACGTACGCGGCCGACGGTACGACCTTTTCACCTGTCGCATACTGCAGACGCTGAGGGGGGTGCTGCTCGTGATGGTGATACTGCTGCGGCTGATAGTGGTACGAATCCTGGCTGTAGTAGCCGCCGGTCGGCGTGAGCGGCTCTTCCTCTTCGTGCAAATAGTGAGACCGAATCCCGGGTGCGTACGGCGGCATGCCCGACAAGCCCCAGATACTTTCACTGTACATGGTCGAGCAACTGGTCGTCGACGTGGGTGTCGCCGACAGCTCCCCACACTCTGCGTGGGGCGCATAGTCCAAGCAGCAGTGGGGCCGCGGCGTCGGCACCAGCAGACGCGGCATCGTCTCGTGCTCCGTACCAAACGGTTCGCCCGTGATGAACGGGTGCTGCATCGCATCGCGCGCGCTCCAGCGCTGCCGCGGGTCCACGCAGAGCAGGCCCTTGACGAAGTGGAGAAAGGCGTCTCGCCGTTCCTTTTCCAGGTGCCGCTCGCGTGCGTGGGACGCGTACGGGTACGCGTGCACCATATCGTCGAGCTTCGTGTACTTGAAATACTTTTTGGAAATCTGGATTTCGCTGTGCGTATCGCGCGCAAACTCGGCCGGCGTCTTGAGTACAAAGTGGTTGTCGCTCGCACGCACATTGTAGAACTTGAGCACGTTCCGTCCCTGGCGGAGCAGCTCCTGCGGGAGCTCCCCGAGTGTGGCCTCGATGAGGCGGAGCTGGTCGTGTTCCGAGACGCCGGGAAAGAGCGGCAGGCCCAGAAACATCTCGACCGCCATACAGCCGAGCGACCAGAGATCGATGGCGCCAGTGTAGGGAATACCCAAGAGCACCTCTGGAGACCGATAGAACCGCGACTGGATGTACGAGTACACGGTCTCGTTCTCCATGCAGGCCGAGCCAAAGTCCACGACCTTGATGAACGGCGTGCGGCCAGTCTGGAGCCGCCCACTGCCGGCAGTAGAAGACGACGCACTGGACGGGATCCCTCCGGCAGCAACGTCACGCGTGGCCAGGAGACGGTCCATCTGCGGATCGTTCTCGTACGCCACGTCGCTGAGATACTGGTCTTGTCTATAATGACATATCCAAAAGGTGAGCTCCCCCATCACTGAGAAAAAGAAAGGCGTTTGGTTCGTTTCGACAGTCGTACCCCACGAGCAGCACGTTCTCGGGTTTGAGATCGCAGTGGATGACGCCGATCTCGTCCATGCGCACGAGCGCGTGGAGAATCTGCTGCTGGAAGCCGCGCGTAATCTCCAGCGGGAAGCCGTTAAACTGGATTTCATGCATCGTAAACGTCATTTTCGCCATCAAATAGCTTCGATAATTGAGTACGTACGTTGTTTTCGGCAATGAGCTCGTAAATGTTGATGCTCAGCAGCTCAAAGACGATGCAGAGGTGGTTGCGGAACTCGAACGACTCGTGCAGACGCACAAAGTGCGGCGCGTCGCCCTCGGTGAACGATGCGTTCAGCTACAGTTAAATACAAAGAGAGATCTCAGCACCCCCCATTCCCCTTCCACTCAGTTAGCGTGGTCCACTGTCTCACCAGTCGCGTAATCTGCACTTCGACAATGGCCTGCTTGTAGTACGACGGGTGGTTGCGGATCACTTTGATGGCCACGAGCTCTTTGGTCGTGGCGTTCTGGCACCGAAACACTTGGCCGAACGTGCCCTGCCCCAGCAGATCGAGCACGACGAACTCGGGCTGCACGGGCAGCGCGTCGCGGCCGCCGAGGACGTCGCGCGCGCACACAATGAGGTTCTGCTCTTCATTGTCGAGGCCATTATTGCCCGACGGCTTGGTCTTCTTGGTGAGCACGCGGCGATGCTGCTGCTGGTGCGGGGACGACGAGGATGACGACTCGCTCGATGGGTACTTTTTCGTCTCCCCCACGGGCGTCTTGGCGGTTGCAGGGCTCACGCGCGGGTGGGTCTGCTTGGTCTGACGGGTCGCGGTCGCACGAGTCGAGCCGTCCGTGGACGCGCTTGCCGGCCGCGGCTTGGCGCTGCTAGGCGGCGGCGGCTCGCACTGCGCGTACGTGAGCCGGAGGCCGCGCGTGAGCTGCGCCAGCACGGACGCGCGGTCGCTCGCGGCGGCGCGACGGAGAGGCTGCTGCACGGGCATTCGCTTCGTACGAGACTCGCGTCACGGCTGCGTATCTCTGGCCGCTCTCTGGTCCGCTTGATGCGGTTGTCTCTGGTGGAACTGGGGCGACTCGTCTCGTTTCGAATCTCGGCTTCCAGGACGCCGTCGAGAGTGGCGCGACCACGGTTCAAACCGGCGCGTTCTCGCGGAGACGCTGGGCGCACTGGATGCTGGCGTCCGCACGCGCGACGGGGAGAGCCGCGGGGGCGACGGCGAGGGGCGGATGTGTGACGACGCCCTCGGCGCGGAGAGTCTCTTTGAAGGTGAGCGCGAGAGCACTCACCAGACCTGGCGAATGTATCATGTGGGACGCGTAAACGGGCCATAACCGCTTAATTGGAGAGATCGGATTGGCTGAAAATCGGAATAAACGCTTTTGATTGGCGAAAAAGATGGAACCACCCCATTTGCGGACTTTTTTCACACGCAGAAAGGGCAGAGACTCAGATTCAGACGGGACCTTCTTTTTCTTTCGACAGACCCGAGAGGCGGGCCGCGCGCACCACGGAACCCGTTTTCACAAACCCGACCCGCTTGAACTCAACAAATTCCAAGGGCAGTCACCCCAGGTGTTCCACCTCGATGGCGAACGCTCCACCGCCTCATAACGCTCTCCTCTCTCTTCTCGTGTCGCCTGAGGGTGCAGCCGCCACGATTATTCTGTGGGTGCGTACACGTCCACTGACTGCCTTTACTGTCCGCTGGCTCGAGAAGAAATCCTCCCCCGCACTTCTTCTCACCTCGCAAAAGCTCTGACGAGGAGCTCACATACAGAACCGTAGTAACGGTGGACCACTTTACCGCTCATTTTTCTCGGTTCTTTTCGGGGGGGGGGCTCCGTTTGTAGGGACTTTACGTCGAGGCGATAGGCTTCGAATTTCGAGTCCCCCACTCACCCATTCAACCTGGGTGAAGCACCCGTGACCGTAATTTCGTGAGGTGTTCGTGTCGCTCGCGCCAACAACTACACCACAGCCAGAACTGGGACAGAAGAGTGATGGCTCTTGTACTGTGGAGATCGGCGCATGATCCTCTAAATTTACAAGCACAATATTAATATCAAAGAGGACTCCTCGCATTTTCATAGTATTAGTACTGGGTCATCTTCGGCTCGTCTGTTGAGGAGCCCAATACCGTACTACCCCTTCCCTTGGATGAATGGATAGTTTACGTCTCCGGCGACGAGCTGAACCAGTAGACTAAGCCGCGAGCGTTTCCCTCCAGTCAGCCAACCCGAAGCCGTCACACACGCCGAGCTTTCTGGTGCTGGGCCCGCAGTGGTGGCATGTCGGCTGCACACTGCCGTGCACTGTAACTGCTCCTCCTTCTCTCAGGTGAGGAAATGATTCGTCGCCACACCACACTCCGATCCTCCGTCATGCTTGAAGTCTCGGTCGAGGCCACGTGGGGGGAGTGGAGTGTCGTCGGTGCCTGTCGTCGTCGCCATGTTCACGGCACGTGATCCCATCCCCTCGTGTCAATGACATGCTGTCATTAAATCTCAGTGTATCCATGTTCCTCCTAAATCCGTTTGACCTGGGTCCACAAAACCCATCATTCTTCCAAAACCCACCCACCCAGTTCCCCTCTGGCCCGGCCCAGACCCATTTGAAGTCACCCCAGTGGACAATCTCCAGAAGCGAAAAGCTCCAAATAAGAATGAACTTCCTCAAGTCGCTCGGCGGCCTCGTGGGCGCCAACGCCGCGACGGGCGGACTCCCCTACGTCATCGATGCTCCGCCGTCCTCCTCCTCCTCCTCCTCCTCCTCCTCTATGGGGGACGCCGGCACGGAATGCGGCGCCTTCCTGCTCTTCCCGGGCCACGCCAAGAGCGACGCCACGCACGCCGTGTCCATTTTCAAGTCGCGCGACGCCGCGTCGCCGCCGTCGCAGAACGCGCTGCGCCGCATCAAGACGCTGCGCCACCCGAACGTGCTCGCGTTTCTCGACGGCGTCGAGACGCCCAACAACGGCCCCGTGATTCTCGTCACGGAGCGCGTCACGCCGCTGCCGCAATTTCTCGAGGAGCTACGGCGGCAATGCGAGACGCCCGACGCGTTCCAGCAGAGCGTGGCGTGGGGGCTACGCAGCATTCTACTGGCGCTACAGTTCCTCACGGTCGACTGCAAGCTGCTCCACGGCCGCGTGTCGCCGCACAGCGTCTTCGTGACCAAGGGCGGCGACTGGAAGCTTGCGGGCTTGGAGCTCACGGGCGAAGTGTCGGAGCGCGGGCCGTCGTCCCACTTTACGGCCTACGAGTCCATGTGGGCCGACCCGCAGTATAAATCGCCCGAGTGGCAGCGCCGCGACTGGTCGGCCATGGCGCCGCCCTCGAGCGTCGACATGTATGCGTTCGCGGCGCTCGCGTTCTACGTCCTGAACGACTCGCAGCTGCGCGTCGGAGAGCTCGCGTCGGCGACCAACATCCCGCATGCGCTGCGCATGCCGTACCGCAAGTCGCTGGACGCAGACCCGCACAAGCGCCCGCGGCCCGACAAGGTGCTCGCGTCGTCGTTTTTCGACTCGGCGTTTATCAAGCGTATGGACTTTGTCGAGAACCTCGCGGTCAAGACGCCCGAGGAAAAAGTCGAGTTTTTCAAGGAGCTGAGCACGCACCTACCCACGCTGCCGCCGCTCTTCGCGGTGCACAAGGTGCTGCCGGCGCTCAAGGCCGTCGTCGAGTTCGGTACGAACAAGACCTCCTCGTCAGCCGTGCTGAAGCTCGACCCGTCGGCGAGCCACATGCTGCCGGCCATGGTGCAGATCGGCTCGACGCTGCTGACGCCGGAAGAGTTCAAGGACCAAGTGCTGCCCGTGCTCGTCAAGCTCTTCAGCTGCAACGACCGCGCCGTGCGCGTGCAGCTGCTGCAGATGCTCGAGAAGTTTGCCGTCCACTTGGACGCCAAGCTCGTCAACAGCGCCGTGATTTTTGACAATTTGTGCAGCGGCTTTACGGACGCGGCGCCCGTGCTGCGCGAACTCACAGTCAAGTCGATGCTCCACATTGCCGACAAGCTCTCGGACGCCAACCTCAACACGCGCGTTATGAAGCACTTTGCCAAGCTGCAGGTAGGGGACTGACTGACTGGGGGGTTTGTACGGGAGGGGGTGCTGATGTGTGAGTGTGGGTGTATCTGTAGACGGACCCCGAGCCGGCCATTCGCACCAACACGACCATTTGTCTGGGCCGCATCGCGTCCAAGCTGAGCGACGCGACGCGACCAAAGGTGCTCTTCCCCGCCTTCTCGCGCGCGCTGCGGGATCCGTTCCCGCACGCGCGGCTCGCCGGCCTGCGCTCGCTCACAGCATGCGAGGTACGCTCGTGAAGGAAGGTCTCGTAGTGCATTTATGTGTAACTCACCTGTCTCTCTCTACTCCCACAGGAGTTCTTCACCCCACAGGCCATGGCCGGCAGCATCGTGCCCGTCCTGGCGCCGCTGCTGCTGGATGTGTCGGTGAGCGTGCGCGAGCAAGCGTCGCTCTCGATGGACATATTTATGAAGAAAGTCATGGACGAGGCCGCGCAGATGAAGGTCCGCGAGGCGCAGCAGGCGCAGGAGCAGAAGCTGCGCCAAGAGAACGGCACTGCCGACCCAGCTCCTGCTGCCGGCGGTGGTAGCAGCAGCAGCGTGAGCGTCGCCGGCAGCGGATCGAGTTATGCGGCGTCGCTGACGTCGTGGGCGGCGTCGGCCGTGGCCACCAACGTCAGCAAGATTGTCGGCGCCGGCGCGAGCTCGCCCACGCCGCCGCCGTCGTCGTCAGGTGCGTCTCACCAGCCACAGCAGCAGCAGTCGTCATCGACCCACCACGCGTCGGCATCGTCCTCGAATGCCTTTGCGGCCGATGACGATTTCGGCGCCGATGACGACGCGTGGGGAGACGACGACGAGCTCGACGGCTTTGGCAGTCCAAAGGCCCCCGCACGGTCGTCCTTCGGATCGGCACCAGCATCTCGCACGGGATCCTTAAGCTCGTCGTCGTCGTCGTCCATGAAGCTGACGACGGCCACGCGGCCGACGGCACGAGGCTCCTTGTCCTCGAGCACGACGACGACGTCGACGTTTGCGATGGCGCCGACAGACGGCGGGTGGGGAGACGACGACAATTGGGGCGGCGATGACGACCTGGGCTTTGGTACAACGACCGCGGCTGCGTCGTCCAAGCCAGCAACCTCGTCGCTACGCGTCGGGGCGACCAGTTCATCGTCGTCTTTGCAGGTGGGCAATGCGGCGTCGCGGACTTCGAGCTTCGGAAGTACAACCGCTCCTGCGTCGTCGTCGTCGTCGTTCTTCTCGACACAGACAACCACGACGGCGGCATCGTCGTCCTTGTCCAGTGGCGCGTCCAGCAGCGTGCGGAAGCCCGTGAGCGAGCGCATGGCCGAGGCCAAGGCCAAGCGCGAGTCGCTCGGTGCCATGAAGCTGGACACGACCAAGAAGAAGGGGGATGAGTGGGACAATTGGGATTTCTGAGGTGGAATGAGAGAGAGATACATAGACGGCTCGATAGAAGAGAGCGAAGGGAGAGGGAAGGGAAGCTACATGTATTACCTAGCGTTTTTCTACAGGAAGAGGCGTAACCCCCGCCATGTGACTGGCTGCTGCTGCTCACTGCTTGCCCTTGATCTTGAAGAGGAAGATGTTGAGGTAGTCGCAGATGTCGCGCACGACGTGGACGACAAAGTGGAGGTAGACGCAGATGATCGTGAGCGCGTAGAGCGCCGTGGCGGCCAGCGGACGCAGGAGCGGCTTGGGCACCAGTCCAAGCGCCGGTGCGTACGAGTTGAGCACGAGCAGCCCGTACGGGATCACGACGCGGAGCTGCGGTGTGTACGG
Source organism: Pythium aristosporum (assembly GCA_023337755.1). Taxonomy (NCBI): domain Eukaryota; phylum Oomycota; class Peronosporomycetes; order Pythiales; family Pythiaceae; genus Pythium; species Pythium aristosporum. Next base: position 10,455 of record JAADXL010000432.1, on the reverse strand, counting down.
CACCTTGCACATGTGGCTCACAATCATGCGTGTCTAGCGAGAAGAAACAGTATGAGTAAGTAACGGGAGCCCAACCACAAGGATGCGGATGGTACTGTACCGAGAAGAGCACGTAGCCAATGCCGTGGGCGACGAGAAAGACGATCGGGTAGGCCTGGAAGTCGTCAGCATTGGGGCCCGAGATCCAGAACGCGCCGAGCGCCGCGAGCACGACGAGCGGGATGAGCTGCACCATGGCGAGCGCCTGGCCGCGGTGCTTGTTGCCGGCCTCGTCGGCGGGCATGGCCGACAGCGGCGTGCGCAGCACGTTGACAATGTTGCCCCAGATGAGGATAATGTTACTCGCAATGAGCGCGCCGACCAAGAGGACCGTGGGCGTGATGGACGGCAGCAGCTCGAGCCCCCAGAACTCGGGGCCGAGCACGAACGTGATGAGGTGCACGCCCACGAGCGTGAGCTGGCCCTCGGTCACGCCGTAGTAGCCATTGCCGCACGACATGACGCCCGTGTGGTACTCGTCCCACTGGGCCATGTAAAACGAAATGGACACAGACGTGAGCGCGACGTAGGCCGGCCACGTGGCGCCAATGCGGCACGAGACGGCGGCGCCCAGCACGTTGAAGAGCGAGCAGAGCGCGTCGCAGCCGTGGTCAAAGAGCTGCCCGAGCGGCGACGATGAGCCCGTGCGGCGCGCCTGCTTGCCATCGAGCGCATCCATGGTCTGGTAGAAGAAGAGCCCGAGCGCGGCCTGCAGGTAGACCCAGCGCGGCGCCGCCTCGGTGAGGTGCGGCGAGTAGAAGACCTGGATGAGCGTGGACGCGACCATGACGCACGTGCCGACCATGGTCACGAGGTTGGGCGCCATCCACTCGGGCAGCCAGAAGACGGCGGCATTCCAAAAGTGGTTGAGCTGGTTGTCAATGAACGTGTACGAGCCGCTGGCAATCCAGAGAACGAAATCCAGAGAACGAAATCCAGAGAACAACGTTAGACGAATGCGTTGGTAGCGAGCAGCTACGCATCTAACCACACGTACGGCTTGTACTTGTAGGCGGCGATGCCCTCCAGCGCGGCCTTGGACAACATGGCTGCTGCTGCTGCTGCTCTCTTCTTTCCTTGTCAAAAGTCCGTCTTCTTCTGCGCAATCGTGTCGCTCCGGCCGATGACACTCCCGCGCGCGAAGGTGATTGGTTCACGTCGGGACGAAAATCGGTTTTAATAGAAGCTATTTGAAAGAAAACGGATTTAAGAGGAAATGACCGGGTTCTTCGATTTCTTTCTACTTCTTCTCAGTCACTTTTGTGACTGGGATGACTCGGTGCAGTCATTCTGAACGCCATGTACTGATTTAGCATCCACTTGATCAATAGAGTCAGACTCAGATGGCACAAAATGCAACAAGGGCAAGTTGCGGCAGGACAACCTTCTCTGTGGTCGTTCGTGAAACTGTACGCAAGATGGTTGTCATACGTAATATGTACTTCCTAAACTAAAAATCAAACACTTACGTACGTACGTAGAGAGTGTCTTCTTAGGTATACCGTCGCATGTCGTTCACGTAGCGGATGCTCACGAACACCTTAGCGTCCGGGAACTCCGCGTCTTGGAGCCGCAGTCCAACCGGGTGGATCTCCAGCGACTGGTCCGACACGATCGACTTGAAGCTCAGCAAGCTGGCATCGTTTTCATAGTCGTCGTTCTCGTTCACTTCGACTTCGATTTCGTCCGACATGAAATTGACCAGCGACGGACGGCCCATGCGCTGACGCCACGACTCGTCCCGCACTTCAACGGCCGTCGAGCTCGCCGTCGCGAGCTCGTTCAGGATGCTGCCGTTCATACGCTTGCGTCGCCGCAGCCGCAGCTTGGCCTGCGTGTCGGCGAGAATCTTGGCCGGCACGCCTTCATAGTCGCGGTAGATATCCTCCATTGACAGCCGCACGCGGCCCAGCAACTTCTTGGGCACGGGCTTGCGCTTGTGGAGCAATTGCACCTCGATGAACGTGTCGAGCGACGCCACGGGAATGAGCCACGACTGATCAAACTTGGGGGAGCCCGTGTGGTGGAGCGTTGAGCTCTTAAACTTGGCAATATCGTGGGCCGGGCCGCCGGGTGCCTGCTGGTACACACGCACGACGGCCTGCGGGTTGGATTTTTCGGGGAGTCCTTCGGCGTACAGCACGTGGAGCTCCACTTCCGTGATCACGTTCGAATCGGAAAGGGCCTTGAGATAGCTGCCGCCGAGTTCACGTGCGGGGCGCCGCGTGCCGTCAAACGTCTTCTCGTCCAGCAAATGGGTCGTATTGCTGACCGACATAGACAGCTTCTCGACGACGCCCAGCGTGCCAACAAACGGCGACGCCACGAGCTGCATCGTGCCACGCCCGACACCCTTGGCGAATCCCTTGAGGCCATCCTTCTTGGCACCGCGCACAGGCTCCTTGACAAACCCCTTGACGCCGTAGGCGATACTCTTGCCAAACACGACGCCGCCCTGGAGCACACCCTCGGGCACGTGACGCGGTTGCTCCGATTCTTCCTGGCTTTCAAACTTCGTCGCCTTCTTGACGACATCGCCCAGACCGTTCGAGACCTTGCCAATCGACCGCATGGGCGCACCAACGACCGTCTGGACGATCGTCACTGCACTCTGGCCCTTGCGCATCGACTTGCCGCTCACGTCGCGCTTGAACTGGCGCGCGGCCAGCGCAAAGCCGTCCACAATGTCGGTCGCGAGGCCGACGGGGTCGCCCAGCATCTCGACAGACCCGACAATCTTGTACCACTGGCCCAGCACGGCATAGACAATGTCGAACACGACCGTCGTGATGAGATCGTACTCGTAGAAGAACCGATTCGTGTAAATGATCTCATCAAAGGAAAACTCGGGCGTGACGTGGGCGATGCCGCCCACAATACTTCCGATGGTAGTACCCAGAATGGAGGAAATGCCTTCGCCACGGTCCTCGGCGGTCGAATCAAAGACCAAGTGGAACTCGTACGGAGTCATGCGCCACTTCTTGAAATACAGCAGCATGCCGCCTAGTGTCGCGTGGTCGGGCACGTTGACCTGGATCGTCAACAGCTGATTCTTGTAGTCGACGCCTTGCTGAATCTGCGTCTCTTCATCACTCGACGGGATGAACTCCATGAGCAAGTTGACGAGCCCAAGCACATACTCCAAGTTGAGTTTCATCGCCATGGAGTTGACTTCGAGTTCAAAGTCGTTCACGATCGTAATGGCCGTTTGCTTGGGTAGTGTGTCCAATGCAATGGTGAAAAACGGCCGCTCACCATCGTGCGGCAGCCAACCTTCGCGCTTATCGCTGTTGAATCCACTGTCGAGCGGCGCGAGTACCACGGGGTACAGCGCATGTGGCGTCATGTCGTCAATCTGCATGTGATGCAGACTAAAGACGATACGTCGCGAGTTCAAGGGCGACGTCAGCTTCATATTCTCGAGCGTCAAGTTCATGACTTCCTGGGGGTGGCGATCCACGATCGTCAAGCCAAACCCGTGGATTCCCACGTCAATCACCGTGTGGCTCAGCCAGTCGTTGAGCTCAGCTTGGAGCCTATCGGCAGCGTACGTCGGCGTATCCCCGACTGCAAACACGCGCGTCGAGCCGTCAATGTACACTTCCGAGTACATCCCGTCTGACATGAGCATGGCGCGTGGGCCGATGTGACGCACATCAATTAGCGTGGGAATCTTCCATTGCAGCGGTGTGACCCGGAGCTTGCGGTCTTCCATGAGCGGATCCGCCCACACAAACGAGTGGGACTCGAGCGGCTTGATCACAACTTCTTCGGCATTTTTAACACCGTTCTGGACATAACTGAACGCATGGCGTGTCGATCGATTCTCAATGCGGTACCGCGGCGTCTTGGACACGTCCTCAATCGCGGCGATGATGCTTTCCTCGACATTCTGGAAGGCGATATTGCACGCTGGCCCATCACCGAGACTGCCCCGAGTCCACAAATTGTAGTCATCGCCGGCCTTAATCGGTACGACCGGTGTCCACTCGCCAATCTCCTTAAGCGCTTCGTCGCAAAACATATCACGCAGCCGCAGCCCCGTGTGGTGCTTTTCATTGCCCGCAAAACGGTACGCAACCAGCGCCTCGCCTTGGTTCAGCGGTACGTTGGCCGACGTGGCGTCCCCTCTCAATGCGCTGCCACGCAACTTCTTGTCAAGCATCATGGGCGTGACTTGCAGCGGTCGCGGAACGCGGTTGACAACAATGACACGCGGCGAGATACGGAAGATCTTGGAGCGGAAGAACTGACCTGGCGCCGCGAGGACCTCGTACGCAACGACAAAGGAGTGGTCGCTCGGGCCAAATTCGCCTTTGTAGCCAACGCTCGACATATCCAGTGGCGTCGACCAATCGACACGTTCGAATTTAGGGAGGTACTTTTTCGTCTCTCGCGCCAACAAAAAGTCGCTCTCGTACGCGCGGGGGGTTTCTTGAAAGGGACGAATGCTCAGCATGGCCTTGGCCTCGGGTGCGTTCGCCAAGAGCGGAATGTCCTTGTCGCCGTTGAAGTACGTGCGGTGCGAATCGATCGCACACATGACGCCGCCCTTGGACAAGCGGAACTTGAAATCCAATCCGCTGCGGTTCTGGATCCAGTACGGCACAAAGAAATTCAGGGTACGAGCCGACTTCTCCTGCCACTGCTGCTGCACGACCGTAAGTGGACCGCCATTGTCGCCTCCTTCGCCACCAAAGCGGATCTCAAACGTCTCGGAATTGAAGTCTTCACGCTTGGCCTGGAGATTCACCATGAACGCCGGGCTCCACGAGTCGCCACGGTTCGACTCGCTCGCACAAAGGCGCACCTTCATGAGCGCCGGCTGGTCGAGGTCGAGCCCAAACACTTGCACACTCTTGCCGCTCTCGACGTAGATGTGACGCCCGTTGACTTCATCGACGTATTGGAAATAATCAATGTTCCCCAGTGTCGAGACGGTCTTGGACGACTTCTCCGAACGACCGAGTTTGAACTCACCATTGCTGTTCAGCATATCGGCGGGGCAATCGCGCGTCTGCACGATCGCATACTCGATCCCACACGGCAGCACATTCAGGATTTGCAGCTGCGGCAAGATGACAATCGACCACGTGCCGAGCGTGGAATCGTTCACGGAAATTTTCTCAACGACTTGCGTGGGCTGGTTGTCAATCACATTGGTCGAGGGGTACGTCACTTCCTTGCCCGGTGGGACATACACGTCGAGGTCGGGCAGCGGCACACCCTTGCCCATTTTCTCATTGATCATTCGTGAGGAGGAGAGCGAGAGTCGTGCCGAGTCACCACGCAACGCGCCCTTGGCGTGGCGCTTTTCAAACGACGAAAGGGTCTTGTAAATGCGCTGCTCCTTGACCGATAGCGGCAGATAGTTGCTCCACTCCGTCTCTCCAATCTGTCGGATCGCGAAATGGCCCACGCCAACGAGATCGAGCGGGATCGGAATCGAGCCTTGTGGGGGCACGACATAGAAGCGCTCCTTCTCGACAGTGCTGCTCGGTTGCGCGGGGTTGTGGATCGACACTTCGTGGTGGGCGTCGACGAGCAGAAACTCGGTTGCTTTAGCGGTGTCGTTACGGATGAATTCTGCGCCAGCCACTTTGACTTGGAGCCCATACACACCGTCGACACTAACGTGGATCGAGACCAATACGGGGAGGTACAGCTTGACACACTGGCTGTAGTACGAGTCGATCCATTCATAGTGCGGATCCATCTCGCGCACGCGACGCAGGCACGCGTATGCGCGTTGCAACTCTTGATACGTAGGCCCATCATCGGCATTCAGCAGTGCCACCGCTTCTTGGTACAAGTACGCGATCGATTTCTCGGCCTCGACGTCTTCAAAGTATGGCGTCAGCTCGTACACTTGTGTGTGACCGATCGACGAGATGGGGATATCGTGGAGCGGCTCAAAGCCTTCAATTTCGAGCGTGACGAATCGATCCACGGTCTCGCGCATCTTGGCAATAGCAACCTTGAACTCCTCCAGCGACACCTGACCCGACCCGTCCGTGTCGGCAAGCGCGATGAAATCTTCGACGATCTTGTCGAGCTCGCCGTCGTTGGAAAAGATACTATCGCTGCGCGTAAATGCCGACGACGCGCCGCTGCTCTCTCGGCTGTAACTGCCATGGCGACCGCGCTTGCGGTTCTTCATCTCTTCTTCGAACACTTCGAGCAACACTGTTCGCACTTCATTCACGTCGAGTTCGCCACTCCGATCCGTGTCGGCATTGCGGAACGCCTGGCGCAGCTGCTTCTCCTTGAGGGACTGCTGCTCGTTTTCTTGAAGTTCTTCGTCTTGCGCCAGCAGCATACACGCGTGGGCTTCACAGGGAGGCACTGAGCTCACGGCCGTCACTGTCTCGCTTCGTGCGCGGCTCTTCGTTCGTTTTTTTGCCACGACATAGTACGTAAAGTTGGCGCCAGTCTCATTGAGCATCCAAAAGAGCCCGCCTTCTTCCTTGATGTGCGGCCGTGCGCGCGTGGCCTGGGCTTCCGCCTTGGTAAACGTCGCCAGTGTCGTGTTCAACACTTCCATGAACGCAAACGTCACGTTGAGCTGAAAGTACCGGTCCGACGTAAACACGATATCGAGATGGTTCTCCGGGTCTTTGCGGATGTCGAGCGTTCCTGGGAAGTACTCCATGAACGGCTCGACCTGGCGTGCATTCGGGTTGTAGTACTTGCCGTACACAGCAAAGCTCAGCTTCGCGACACCATAGTCGTTACTGTGTGCGCGCTTGCGCACAGCCAACTCGGCATCACTGCTCGGGAGTTCGCCTTCCCAGACCGCGAAATTTGCATAAAACGCGACTTCTTCGGTCGAGATTTCGATCGACGGCACACGGGTCGCCAGGTTTTCGTCAATGAGACGAATATAAAAGCCGCCAAACGACGTCGACACGACTGTCTGGATGAACATGTGCAGGTGCTGAGCTTGCTGGTGCTGCGTGACCGCTCTCGAGGCTGGCCCTTGCTCGCTGTCGAAGCTCGAGAGCAATTGGTCAATGACGTTGCCACGACTCCCCATGTCCATGCCCTTGGTCAACAACCATCGCGACTTTTCCGCAGGCTTCACCAGCGACGGGTTCACCAAACGGTTCCAGGCTTCTTGAGCGTACTCGTAATTCTTGAACGCACGCACCATTTTCTTTTGAACAATCTTGGCCGGAATGCCGCAGAGCGACGTCCGCGTCACACCGACTTGCGACTCGTACCGCTCCCAAAACTGCAAGAGAGCAGCCATGTCCGCCATACTCGCGTTGTGGCCCTTCATCATGGGCACGCTGCTGCGCGGCCGTGCAGGATCATTGTACTCGCGGCCCGTGAGCGACACAACGCCATGATGGAGACGATGGTAAATGAGCTTTTTGCGGCCAAGCACACTCTCAAATTCTTCCAGGGAGACGTCGCCGCTGCCATCCCGGTCCACGATGAGTAAAAACTCGCGCACGGTCGCGTCAAACTCTTCCTTCGTGAGGTTCTGGCAGTTCGCGACGCTCTCGATCAGCGACGCAATCTCGTCCGCGTCCAGCGTGCCGCCACCATCGACATCTCGCGTTTGGAACTCCGTCTTCAACCGCTCCATGAAACGCTGTTCGTCGAGCTGCTTCTTGGCGTTTGCAATACGTTGTTCTCGCTCTTGGCGGCCGCGAAGCACTTCGGCGTCTTCTTTCATAGACTCATTGAGCGAGGCGACAATGCTGAGCAACACGCCCAAATCCGTGGCCGACATGTTCATGGCAAAGTCTGACATACGCAGTACAACCTTGCGGCGTGCCTCGGCTTTCTGGCGCTTTCCTGGTTCAGACGAATGAGCCTCTTCGGTTGCTCGCCGCAATTCTTCGTGATCGACTTCGGCGATTTGTTTGGACGCCAGTGCCGTACGTGCGACTCCCCACAGCTTGGCGCCCGACTTCTTCTTCTGCATCGTGCCTTGCTCCGATGTGGCCGGGGGCTTCGGGGGCTTTCCGTCGCCGATCACCATCTTGTAGCCCAACAGCATATCGACCCCTTCGCCTTCAATCTCTAGAATGGTGCGCACTCCGGCGCGGATTTCGAGGTCAATCGCATCGTCCAGAATCACAATGCGACACGGTTGCAGCGCAACATCGACGAGCTCCATTTCGATGGCTTCGTGGCGTGACGAGCTCGCGATTTTCAACGTCATGTCGGTCGTAAACGCCAGTACGTGGGATGTCAGAGTCTTCGAATCTCCCAGCAGACAAATCTCACACCGGCTCATGGCAAATTGGCTGCGCATCGACATGCCGCCAAGCAGCAGCGGCGAGTACTCTTGGGGGACTTCGCTGCGGTACACGGGCACCATGGCTTCGCGGTCCTCAGGTGACTGTGGGGTGTTCAACGCCGAGTATGCGAGGTACCGCATCTCCGTGGTTTCGTCTTCACTGAGTGCCGGCAAAAAGACCTTGGTCACGTGGAGCAGCGGATCAAAGATCATAAGCAGCGTCAAATCTTCGACGACCACGTCAACATCCAGGTGGCCACCGCCCGATTGCAGCATGCGCACGACCAGGAGGTGGCGTGCACCGGGGTTCTGGTCCAAAAGCCGACGGAACACATTGGAGGGTACGTCGCGTTCGTCCAGCATGCCAAACCGTTGAATCTTGAGATCCAGATCCAGTGCCGTGTCGTCGACAGGCACATTCTCGAGGGCATACTGGAGCCCGAGGCCGAGATTGCAAGCAAAGAGGGACAGCAGCACACTGTCGGTATTCTCCAGCAACTGCATTTGCACATACCCCACGTTGAGCGTCATGCCAAACGAGTGGAACATGGGCGGCGCCACAAACTCGGGCACGTATTTGGTCACCGGGCTCGCGATAAACGTCCGCAGATCCTTACGGCGCTTCAGAATGCCACTCGTGTGGGGCAGCACAACGCCGCCCGATGGGATCGTCCAGTCGAGCGCGACCGACCGCAAGTACAGCAACCGGCTCGCCAGTGTCTTGGCCTCGAGCACTTCCAGTCGCTCCTTGCGCGCTTGGATCTCTTCCTTATCGCGGTACGCTGCCACGAGCTTACGAAAGAAGCTCGTCTCGTTGTCAAATTTGTACTGCGCCTTGTACAGCTCCATGTACTCTTCGACTTCCGGGCCGACAATCTCGACGCACGACGACTCGTCGAGCACGAGCGCGCGCTGGAACCAGTCGGCATGGAACGACAGTGGCCGCAGCAACTTGAGCAGTTTCGTGAGCTGCATGGGGCGCATCTGCACACATATATCGCTGGGGAACGAGATAGCTACTTCCAGCGCGCGCTTCTCTGGGATCGCGCCCATGAGCAGACTCTGCATGACGAAGGGCATCGAGACCTGCATCTCCATGGTCAGCGGACGGATCACGTAGCTAGGCGTGTCCGTGTACGCGACGGGGTTCACAAACAGCGCGAACTCCGAGACGCGAATGACGCGCTGGCGCGTGGTCGCTGATGCGCCGGGCGTCGTCGCCTGGATCGCGCGGCCAATCTCAAACTTCTCAATCGCAATGCCAATGCCCGAGGCCGAGTAGTCGTCGCGGATCGTCACGCTCAGTCGTGGCATCGCGATCACGAACGAGTCGAGCACCATGTCGATGTACCGTTGCCACGCCGGCGGAGAGGACGAGGCCGTGGGCGCGGCCTTGCCTTTAGCGTCCTTCTGCTGCTTCACGGCAGCGCGTGCGGCCGCGAGATCCTTGATTTTTTGGATGACTGCCGCGGTCCAAGCGTTGACGTTGGCGATGCGCGCGGCCGCGGCGTCCTTGACGGCCTGCTTAAAGCGTTCGAGGTTCTCTTCGCGCATCGCGAGCCACTTCTCCGGCTCATTCACGCTCAGGCCGAGCTGCAGACCGGCAATCTCCACCGTCGAGTGCAGCGGCTTGGTCGCGTCCGTGTCTCTCGCCAGCAGCAGTCGCCACGGCAGCTCGAAGCGCACGAGTCCGATGCGCAGGAACTCGAGGTCCATGGGCATGCCCAGCATGGGCTCAATCGTCGCGAGCAGCGCGCGACCGAGCGAGAGGCCGTGGAGCGCAAAGACGCCGTCGCGGAACGACCACGAGACCGCGAATTTCTCGCCGACGTAGGCGCTGGCAAAGCGCTGGGCCGCCAGCGAGAGCAGGCGGTCGCCAACGGCCATAAAGACCGCGAAGCCCGTGGCGCTGAGCGCCGTGAGCCACAGGAGCGCGGCCACGAAGAAGCCCATGTTTCCTCAGGCTTTAGTGTCGGGTTCCTGGCGGTGCGGCGGGGGAAATGAGGGGCGGACGATGGCGTGCGTTGGATCCTTCGCTGATTTGTTGGCAGAAATCTAGAGGGATTGTTGGCGACGTTGGCGTTGGCGTTGGTGTCGTGGGCACGCGAAGAGGTTGTGTGACACGACACGACCAGGGCGGATCGCGGAAATCGTTCGATTGT
>JAADXL010000431.1:0-27252 GCA_023337755.1 Pythium aristosporum | reverse complement strand
TTGCCATTGTGAAAAAACCCGTCTTTGTCGAATGAACCAGAATCAGAATGCCTTCTCGCTACGTATTTGTGTGGAGCTGCACCACAAATGACTCGCGATTGTTTGGGAAAGCATGTCACGGTTCGTCATAACCTGATCTCTACTTGAACTGCGCAGTTCCACAGTCAACGAGGTCGGAACAGTGAGTCGTCCAACGACTTGACTCAACACAGCTTACGTTTTGTGACCACGGCAAATTCCCACTCTGGCCACGGAGACTTCCCAGCACTGCTTACCGTCCACGTTTTCCAGGCTCGACAGCCTATAGCTCGGAAAACGTGGACGGTAATCAGCACTGGAGAGTTCGAGTCGTCCAACGAATAGTGCACTCTCATGTATCCGGAGTCCGAAAAATTGTCCGGATTCCGGACAATTTTTTAGTGGGGGAAGATTGGAGAGCCCAACCGAGTTTCAGAGTGTGGGGAGTACCACGCTGGTCGCAAATAGAGAGAAGCCAGTTGTGGCTCGTTTCTATCCTGTCTCAGGAATAAAAATCGTATTGATACCAGCGCAGCACTGGCACTCGTCATCCGACGACAGCCCTCCCCTTTAATTAAAAGGCGGAGACTTTCGCGCTCACTCCGGCCATGGTAATTGGTATGGATACAGGAGTCAGCCACCAGACAGCGTCACATGACGCTAGGGTTGGAGCGACTTGACCCAGAAGTTGTGGGCGCAGACTCTTCTGACCAACACATCGCGCCTTGCCACCGTTGTATCTCCTGGTATTGTTTGTGGTAGGAAATTACCACCGGATGCCCGTTGGCTACGGGCCTGACGTGCTCGTCCAGCAGGTGAGACCGCCACCTAGGCGGCTCCAAACCTCAAGCTCGAGCCTTTATTTCGACCGAAGACTGGTCTGGTCTGTCAGGCCAGGCGACGCTGATGTGTCCCAGCCGGTCAGATCAGGAGCCACTCCCTACATGTATTAGAACGCACTGTGTAGGGTGACGCCGCACATCTCGCTCACTCCCACGCCATGAAATTTTTCTTTTTTTGACTGGGCTTCTCTTCCTCTCTACTGTCATACGATTAGGCCGCGGTGCCGGTGTCTCTCCCTTCTTGCCTTTTCTCAATCCGGTGCCAGTTCCCGTTTGGCAGCCACGCCCCCACGACCTTATATAACAAGATGAACGTCTCATTTCCACTGCGGGACGGCTACTTCCGTCCGCTGCAGGCCACGCCCGAGGACCGCGCGCGGTGGACACAGCGTGTGCGTGCGCACGTCGAGCAAAGTCTCGAAGAAGAGAAGCCCTACTTTGCGTCCATGTACGAGAACATTGACAGCCGCAAGTGGCGGCTCGTGCGCCGCAAAGACCAGCTTCGCGTGTTCCGTCCACGGCGCGAGCGGTCGGCCAGCAATGGGGGCGAGCTGCCGTGCCTGCTCGAGATCGGCACGATCGAAGGCTCGCTCGAGGACGTCATCTACGGCGTCCACAATACGACCACGCACGACATGCGCACAACCACAAACTTTCTCAGCGCGGACGCACTGGACGCAGCCGTGCTCGCCGTGTTTGAGAACGGCACCGAGGAGGACGACGCCGAACAAGACCTGTACCGAAGCTTTGCGCTCAAGTGGCGCATCCTCGAGACGCCCGCCGGCAGCCTCGTCAAGAACCGCGACGTCCTCGCGCTCGAGTACATGGGTATCTCGCGCGACGCAGACGGCGAGCGGTTTGCGTTCCACATTTGCGACTCGTTCGACCACCCCGTCTGTCCGCCGTTCCACGCACAGTGCACCGTGCGGGCCAAGACCCACACGCGCATCATCTACCGGCAGCTTCGTCCCGGCCGCGTGGGCGTGTACTACCGCGCCGAGTACGAGTCGGGCGGACGTATCCCCAAGCTGCTCGCGCGGTGGACTGCGGCCGAGGTCGCCGTCTCGCTTGGCGGCAGCGTCGAGTGTGCCGAAGCGAAGAAGCTCACGGCCATCGCACTCGCAGCCCACGACACGGACGAGCGCAAACGCCTCTCGGTCCACCAGCGTCGCAGCGCTCGCACACAGAGTGCCCCGGGCGGCGCTCCGAGCTGCTCGATCTGTGAACTGCAGCAGGCCCCCAGCAAGCTCCACGGCTGCGACGTGTGCGGTGTCCACGTCTGCACCAAGTGCCGCACGAAGAAGCACCTCTTGTCGGACGAAGGCAAGATCCAGGTTGTGTGCTGCAAGCAGTGTATCGTTGCGGCCAAGAACATGCGCGTCGACGCGCGCCAGCCGCTGGCCATTGTGTCGGCCTCGTACTGGCACGCGTACGGCGCGATCGTGTCGGCCAACGGCGTGAGCCGAAACGACAGCGAGGCACTGACGACGCGGTCCATGGCCTCGGGGTTCTCGGTAGATCTCGATTCGCGATCTCGTGCGTGGACATTGGACGACATGCTCGACGACACGCCGCACGCGCGTGGGCACGACCGGCAGAAGGCTTATGACCGGGAAAAGGCCCATGAAGACATGTACGAGCTGCTCGCGGCCATGTCGACGACGAGCGACTCGACAATGGCGTCACGAGAGGATCTCATGGCATCGACCGTGACGATCGACTCGTTCGAGTCGCCGCGTGGAGAGAGCAAGCACGAGGCCATGGTCGTCGCCCCAAAGGGCCGGCCGGCGCCAGCCGGGAACGACGGCGCCGCGAAGCTCTGGGTGCAGATGAAGCAGCTACGCGTCGCGGCCGAGCAGACGTACCGCATCACGAAGAAGAACAGCGACAACTGGATGCGATGATGAGGACCATATTATCTGTTAGGTGTCTTGTGATTGTAATAAACACCTGTGACTGTCATGCCGCTTTGCCACGGGCTGTGCACGTCGTGCCCCACGACAATGGGAGATAGACAGTACAACGCAAGACTGTAGCCATGTGGGACGGGCTGGTGAACTTCAAGATCCTGACCGTACCGCCCAAGCGCACCCTCCTCGTGAAGCCTCCATTCAGTATTAGTACGCACAGTGAGCACTCTTTCTGTGTGTGCGGTGACCCGCGCATTCAGCGCAATCCATCGCAGCATGACTTCCGTAATGGATGCCACCGTCACTCGAAAAAGAAGCTCGACGCGGTCGGGGAGTTCGAGGTTGCGATTGAGTTTGCGTCCATGGTTCAAATAAAATATATCATCCTACACGACGCCTCGACGTGACGGTTTCTTTTATTTGAGCAGGGCCAAAGCTCAAGGAGCGAAAAAAACGGCGTGAAAGGATTTGCTCCCCCGTCAAATTGTGAGACTGTATCTGGCCCCAAATAAACTAAGTTGGTTTGTGGATCCCTCTCCTGTGATCCCCCATCGTCATGACCAAGCGATGCCACACATGGGCATCGCGGCGAGGCTCCTGCCCTCCACGTCTCCCCACGCCAACTATCACAGAGGATTCCCGTCTCCCCACGTCAACGAGCACAGAGGATTCATGGGTTCTGGAATACAGGGCAACGCAGGCAAGCAACGTGAGACTGTAATAATAGCCACTTGAGACGGGCCGAGGAAGTTCAAGCGGCACGGTCAGGCTGACAGTACTCTCCTGATCGCGCTCTCCACGTAAAGCTGCCCACGATTGCCCGTACAGTGCGAGTACGTACAGTGAACACTGACCGGCAACTGACGCACTCCGCGCAATCCATCGGCTGCGAGACTTCTGTACAGGTACCTGCGGTGGACGTCACCCCACTACACAAGGAACTTTCCGTGCCCCCATCCAATCGGTCAGCGTGAAATCGCTCCTCTCAGCATCTTGTGCTCAAGAGACCTCGAACGCTGACGAAAGGCTCTGAATTCATAGGATTATTGGGACGGAATTATCACGCGTTCATAAAGTGGCCGCCAACACCATCGCAAGCTTGGCGATACTGTGCTGGGTAAGCCGAGGAGCGACCTTGAATACTAGACGCGGAGTCTGAGGGATCACCAGAGGAGCGTGCGATGCACTGTATGGCCTCTGAGCTGGCAACGATGCCGAGTGCTTTGTGGGTCCCATCGGACTCGAACATGGAAGGGGTTGGCGTCTACCACTTCAAAGAAACCACACACAGACACACGATGTGCAGTGTGCCATGCTGAAGGGACGAACGAACAGTGTGAGAGATCTGCTCCCCAAATCAAGCTGTGAAACCAAGTCTGGCACCGACGGAACTGAACTGGCTTGCGGCTCCCCCTCTCGTGATCCCCCATCGTCGTGACCGAGCGACGTCACGCATGAATGCCGCGACAATGCCCCGCCTTCCACGTCTCGCCACGTCGGCTCATCAAGCTTCGGTCCTCTACGATAGAGGACTGTGAACATTTCTCATCCTTGTATGGAGACTTCTCTTGACGTGACGAAGTCAGGCCAAAATGGAGAATTAGGTGTCCATTACTACGACCAGTCCTCTGGTTCTAGACAATAATGAGAGGAGAGGCGACTAACCTCCCAGATAGTGAGGAAGACAGAGAAAGAGAGAGGTTTCCCAGCACACCGTTCTCGAGAGAGAGAGAAGGGAAACGGCGGGACCTCATTGGCGTCTCGTTTCTGAAGCACGATTGTTTCGATGGGACACCGGGAACAAGAATATATAATCATCAGGAAACTGCAGTAATCCCTCGCATTCTAAACGCGCGTTAAGTTATAGATAATTAAAGGAGAATATGTTTTTGTAATCTATCTGACTCTAAAATACATTTGTCAAGTATCAATAATAGGAGGAGACAAAGTTTTCAGTGGGTGTCAGAATACGAGGGATTCTGAAGTTGTCCGCTCCATAACCTCCTATTTGGGATAGTACTGAGGTTTATATCCGTTTCAAACGTAAAAACCTCGCCCACAAAACTGGAGAAATCTCAGGATTTGGCGTCCAAGCGGCTCCGGTTTGGGTCCGTCCCACTTGTCCTGATAGAGTCACCCTCCGTGGGTTGGCTAATGCAGTGGCGTGCGCTTTTGTATGGGTGACCGCGACGTCGTGGTCAAGAATTTATTGCAACTTGCTCAGAATTCCACTGTGTATGCGTGACCGGCCCACTGTGGCCGAGCGGAGCAGTGAGACTCTCACTCCCTGAAAGAGAATGATTCAGCAGAATATAAGCGAGACTCCCACCCCCCTGAGAGAGAATGATTCTGCAGCATATAAGGACAGCCGCAAGCCATGGGGCGTTCCCACGGTTTGACCAGCACCTCTCCTGCACACTGGACTTCATTCTCCGCCCAGGGCGGATGGGCGACTGGCCAGGGCAATTTGCTCGCTTCCTCTTGCCAGAGAAAAGGCTCTCTTCTCCGACCACAACGACATCCCCTCCCCACCAAAATCCGTCGCCACAGACGAGGTGGCTACCTCTCGCGCAAGCCCGTCCGAGCCCACCTTCATTCCCCAGACGCGACCCAGCGACACGCCTGGTCATCTATCATCTGCTCGCGTTTTTTCTTTCCTTCAAGAGCTGCAGTGTCGAGACCGACGCGTGGTGCACGCGTATTTGAGTACCATCACATCACGATATGAATGTGTCGTTCCCGCTGCGCGACGGCTTTTTCCAGGCCACGCCGTGCTCGCGCGAGGACGCCGCGCACTACAAACAGCTCATGCTGGGCCTGCTCACGCAGTCGCTCGACGAAGAGCGACCGTACTTGGCCTCGCAATACACGTTTGTCGACACGAACCGATGGAAGCCGTTTAAAGACAAGGACCGCATCCGGACGTACTGCGCGCGGCGGTCGTTTCTCTCGCGTCGAAGGGGTAGTGACACCGAGTCCGTGCTCGCTGTGGGCACGATCCACGGCACGCTCGAGGACGTGATCTATGGCATGCACCACGTCGCAACCCCGGACATGCGCGCGGGCTGCAAGTTCATGCGCGACACGTCGCTCGACGCGGCCGTGCTGGACGTGCTCGAGGCCGGCACGCCCGAAGACCCGTATCGCTCGCTCGCCGTCAAGTGGCGCGTCGTGTCGACGCCCGCCGGAAGCCTCTTTGCGAACCGCGACGGGTGCGTGCTCGAGTACATGGGGATTGACCGCGACGCCAACGGACGGCGGTACGCGTTCCACATGTCAGAGAATGTCGACTCGCCCTTGTGTCCGCCATTCAACCCCAAGTGTTCGATCCGCGCCAAGGCCCACGCACGAATTATTTTCCGAGAGCTCGGTCCGGGGCGGGTCGGCGTGTACTTTCGAGGAGACTTTGGCTTGGGTGGCAAGCTCCCCAGCTCCATCGCAAGACGCTCGGCTGCCGACATGGCGCTGGGCCTTGCGCGCAGCGTAGCGTGCACCGAGGCCAAGAAGCTCACGGCACTCGCGCTCGCCGTGTCCCCACTGTTCCACCATCCGCCAGACTCTCCGTTCGTTCTCAACCCGCACGCGGCCTGCTCCATCTGCTCAATCAAGCCCGGGTACCTCAGCACCCACTCCATGTCGTGGTGCAAAGTGTGCGGCGCTCCCGTGTGTTCCAAGTGCAAGTCGCGCAAGTCGCTACTGTCCGATGAAAAGCAAATTCGCATTTCGTGCTGCAAGCAGTGTCTCGTGGCGGCCAAGGCATTCCCCATCGACGCGTCGCTGCCGACGCCGCTCATCAGTCATACACACTGGCTCTCTGTTATTATGGAGCATTCCAAGGCGAACGGCGGCGGGCGAAATGGCCTGCTTCGGTCGCACGTGTCGTCGAGCTCGGGGAGCCGCCCGCAGTCGTTTGCCGAGGCCTCGCTACCGCGGTCGACTGCGGGTTCGATGGTGCCCCAATCCGTTATGTCGTTTGATAGTTTGGATAATCTGCTCACGCCCATGTCATCGCTCGGCTCCTCGCGTGGTGAAAAGACCCATCCGTATGAGGAAGCCGCTGTCGCCGTGCTCGAGTGTGTCGACATGGCCTCGGTGCTCGAGGAAGACGAAGACGAAGTGCCGACGCTGGGCGACGACGTGCCGTTCAACCGCAAGATCAGCTTGGACGACGACTATGGGCTCGACATCGATACGGTGCCCAAGTTTGCGCGGTCAGCATGCACGCCGTGGGTCTCAAAGAACGCCGAGCAGGCCGCGATCCACCGTGAGGCCGACCGCATGTCACTCTACTCGCAGATGCAGCGGCTCCGCGACCAGGCCGAGAACGTATACTCGATGACGCAGGCGAATGCATGGGAGTTCATGGCGCTCAAGCCGTCGACGTCGTCGGCGTCGTCGTCGGCGTCGTCGTCCATGCGGTCGACGGTGGCCATGTCCACGAGTAGCTACGGCTCGACGACGTTTAGCCACGCGAGTCTGGGGTGAACACCACCCACTCTCCCTCCTGAAAGAACCATTGGTGGAGAGATCATGACTTCTCCGACAACCACAGGACTGTGGACACTGCGCTAGCCATCGGTAGCTTCCAGTGAGGAGCCGCCATGTGCAGACTCACCACCACCAGTTCGTGGCAGCGTCCAGGGTCCTAGGGTGTCCTAGGGTGTTACGTGAGACTTCGCTGAGACCACGACACGAGGACGCAATGCCCGAAGCCATGGAGAACAGTTTCCAGTCGCGCATACGCAATCACACTGAATGCACTTAGTGACAGCTACGGTAGTTGACACACAATAACGCCAAGGAAATGGACAGAGCAATGCGCTCACGGGGAGGCAAGGAGCCTCCAAAAGCATGTCATCCCTTGAAATGTTGTTTACAACTTCAATAGTCTTGTTGTGGAAGGAAAAGAGATATATCTGAGTCAAAGAGAGCTTACTTTACAGCCAACGCACCACTGCTAATCAAGTTCTTTTTATTGGTAGGATGTGTTAACCACAGGACAATCTGCCGACTCTACAAAGGTTGCCATTCGCACAAAGAACCATTCCTAACAAAAACACTGCAAGTAAATTCACTTAGAAGGCTCCGAAACGACCACAATCCTGTCAGTTCTGGCACCGGTACTGTATCAGCAATGAATATAATGGCATCCGCGCAACCCTGATGCTGAATGCCGCCAAATTCAGGCCTCGGATGCGGATGCGCTGTCTAGGGATACATGATTTGGATTCCCTTGGTCTGCCCCACCATTCAACGTCTTCGGATTCACTCCGGATTATCGGGCCAACTCCGCAGACCGGCATTCTTCGTGGTCATGATCTGGTGACTCGTGCACTGATTGTATCAAGACAGGAACAGACAAAAAGACTACTATGCTGACCAAATGGGGACCAATAAGTTTCTTATTGAGCAACTACTGGAAACATGGGATATTGAAACGATGTTAATTCGGAGCGAGGAGGGTTCAATGCCCCCTTTTGATGCTCATTTCAAGATAATGGCCACATTTTGTCTTTTCCCTTTGTTAATACGGTACAGTAGTACTTATTCGACCGGATGATCACTTTGTGGTTGAAGTGGGAGGTTCGCGCCAGACTGGCGCACCCCACACCCGGTGCGTATTTACGCACAGCCAGAAGATCCTGCCGCAACAGCACAGCCACCAGAAGATCCCGCCCCAGTGTACAGTGCATACAGTGGACTGTGGCCTAAGGGCCTTCCTTCAAGAGAATGATGATGCACAGAGGCGAACTACGTTAGGCGACGTAAATGACACCGTGATGGAGATGCCAAACCAATTTTCAGCAGCAGTTGTTGGATAATAGACCGTTGGATACCATAATACCGCACAGTGGGTCCCTCCGTCCCTGATCCATCGACGCGAAAATGTGTTGTCGAACTGCGGAGCTGAGAAGATCAGTTAGGCAGCAGGAGTCCAGTCAGGCAGCAAACAAGCATACTGACCGAGTTACCAGATACAACTGTACTGTACGGTACACGTACGAGGCGCCCGAGCTGACTGGCAGATGCCAGAGTCTGGCCCAAGCTGACACGGAGTGTCGCGCACTGTCCGTGGCCTCGGCAAAACTGCGCTGCACAAAAACATGTGCCCGGCCGTGATCACAGTCACATTGTAGCGTGTTGTGATCGGAGAGAACAGCAGCCACGCAGCTGCCCAGTGCGCTTGATAACGCTATACAGTACTGAACAGACTCACCCACGTCGGCGCGCTTGTTGCCACTGTCACTCCGAACTCAGCGCTCGATCCCCGTCTCGCGACACATGCCCGTCAGATCACACCGGACCTTCAAGTTTTCCTAGCCACCTCTTAAATCCGAAAACCTTTCATAATACTAACCCGCTCAATGGCATCCACTTATCTTTATTAGTTAAATATCGTCTATAATATAATACAAACGTTAGAATGCAATCATTGTCATGAGTCAAGACCCAAGCCCTGCCGCTACCCTCTCGCCTGGACCTTCCACTGTTTGCTGTCTCCAAGCCCGTCACCGTCATCCTCGGACACCCCAGTCCAGTCCAGTACAGACCTGCTCTCGCGCACTCGATTCTTTGCTCGGCACACCCACCCACGACCCCATTCGAGCATCCCGCTACACGTGGCTTGAGCTCCAAAAGGATCGGCACCAGACGCGCTGGTGAGACCTTTGGTGTCGTGACAATCAATCGGTAGGTACACGATCTTCTCAACTTGTCAGACGTTTTCTTCTCTTTGCTTGTTTGCCGGTCGCGCCAGTCTGAGCGTCTTTTTCCTTGTCTTTCTCACACCCTCACAGAGTACGATTTCCCGTAATTAGCACGAAACAAACATGCAGGGATCACCCACCATGAAGGTCAAATTCCCGCTGCCGCGCGGCTTCTTTGGCGACTTTCAGTTCACCGCAGAGCAGAAGGAGTACTACCACGCGTTCTGCGAGAACCAAGTGCAGCGCGGGCTGCTGGACGAGCGGCTCCACGACCGCAACCGCCGCACCGTAAACCCGAGGAAGTGGCGTCCCGTCAAGTCGCTCACGCGCACGTTCCAGCTCTACCGCCGCCGCGACGGCCGGCTCCACGAGAACGACGGCAAGCCCAGTATGCTGGGCGTGGGGCGCGTTGAAGGCTCGATCGAGGACGCGCTGTACGGCGCCTACGACCAGAGCGACGACGAGCTGCGGCTCACGGCCGCACTCGTGGAAGTCGACTTTGGCGACGGCGCCGTCTTGCAAAATATGGAGCAGGGCTCGCCCGTCGATCCGTATCGGTACCTCGGCATCAAGTGGGTCTTGTCGCCGCTCCCGCCCATTCTGCACGACCGCGACTGGATCGTGCTCGAGTCGTCGGGCATCGCGACGGATGAATCGGGCCGCCGGTACGGGTACCACACGCTCTTCTCGGTCGAGCTGCCGTTCGTGCCCTTCTTTGAAAACGTCGTGCGCGGCAAAATGTGGTACACATTCATCTACCGCGACGCCGGCCGCGGCATGATTGACGTCCACTGTCAAGGCTACTTTGACTGCAGCGAGTTTACCGACCTGATTACGGTCGCCGCGTCGTCGCTCATGCTCAACGGTCCGCTGCGGTATATGAAAGCAGCCGAGGCCAAGAAGCTCACGATCCTCGCGCTCGAGACGCTCGAGCAAAGGCTCGCGAACGGCGGCACCGAGAAGGACGCCGAGCGGTCCGTGCCGGCCGGCGCGGCGTGCTCGATGTGCAGTAAGGGCAAGTCGTCCATCGCACTGTTCCCGTCCCAACGACTGCGCGTCTGCCGGGTCTGCGACGAGATTGTCTGCGGGAGCTGCCGTGTCAAGAAGAACATTCTCGTGGACTCACGCCGCGAGATGAAGAAGGTATCCGTGTGCCATCGTTGCATCGCTCACGCCAAGACACTGATCGTGGAGCCGACCAAGGAAAAGTTTATCGTCTCGCGCGAACTGAACCCGGGCTCATCATCACAAGGGGACGCGCGACCGAGTGTGGCCGAGTCGTGCGACTCGTCTCTCTGGGGCACCGTGTGCAGTAACCACCACTTCTTCGGCACGCTCAAGCCGCGCGCCGACTTTCCCGGCGACGACGAAATCGGCCCGTACTCGTCGTACGGCGGCCACTGGGACGACGACGTCGACAAGGTCTCGCTGCCGTCGACGCGGTCGGGGACCTCCGAGTCGCTGTCGTCAGACGCCAAGGGCTCGGATCCTCAGGAGAAAAGCAGAACGGGGAGCGACCACTCGGCCATACAGCACGAGCTGTACGCCAAGATGCTGGAACTCGAGGCGTCGGCCAAGCACGCCTATTATCTCACGCGAGCGAGCGGATTGGCCATGCAGGAAAACGCCACGAGGCCCTCCTGAGTCCTCATACCGTACTGTCCACGACGATCTATGATGCTTCGCTTCACACTCGATATCATCGCGGTGTTTACTGCAGAAAAGAACCTGTAAGAAGAAGCGTCAGCATGAACGAAAAGAGCCAACCATCACTTTTACGGTTTGAAGAAGTAATTTTAGAATGTAACGAATTGAAGAAGCGCCATCGATTCACGGGGATGAACTTGCCACGATTGCCATGGCCAGATCACGCTTTTGACAAGCATTACGTATCTGCTCTTCCTTGTATTTTCCAAGCGCTCAAGGCTTGATTGAGTTGAGTCAAGGAGCGCGAGTCACTCAACTGAGTACCTCACTTCGTCACCCAGGAGAATGGGTCCGCAATTGGGGATCCTGATTGGTTAAAAGTGCTGACATCGGCTCTTTTTTTGTACTTGTACCGACTCAAGTCAACATTACGTCACTTCCCCGTTGGCTTGTGCAGAGAGTCAACCAGTCCGACATCCTGGGCTGCATCTTCCCTTCAATCACCCACGCGCGAGCCTGTCTGGTTCATTTTTATCATCCACCGCCTCTACCGTCGAGTTGGAACGGCACACGCTTATCCACATTCGAAGATGTAGCACGCACTGAACTTTGGGCGCCGCACCTGATTTGGGGCCGCGGCGCGCTGGACCCTTCACTTGTCCGTCCTCTCGTCCACCGTGGTGGTGACCTCCAACCAGTTTCCATTTTCCCACCTTGGTGTAGATCACGTGTCTGCGTTCTCATCATGGGCCCGACAGGTGAGACTGTGACGTTCCCGCTGCCCGAGCACTTCCTGCCCAAGGGCTCGCTGTCCGCCGAAGAGACCAAGGCGTTTCGAGCGTCCGCGAACGAGTTGCTGGCCCGCACGCTCGAGCAAGAGATGGTGTTTCGCGGGCCTGAACAGGGGCGGCTCGAGAAGACCCAGTGGAAACTCTTCCGCTCGCGAGATCGCCTTCGTGTGTACAAGCGTCGCCCGCTCGGGCAGATGCAGGCCGCCACGCCCATGGTGCTCGGAGTCGGCCAGATCGAGGGCCGCATCGAAGACGTGCTCTCGGGGCTGCACTACAAGACGAGCGCTGAGATGCGGCTCACGACGTCGTTCATGAACCCGCGCCACGTCGACGCGGCCGTGCTCCACACGATCGACTCGAGGACGAATGAGGATCCGTTCCGCTCGCTCGCCATCAAGTGGCGCGTTACTGAGACACCCGGCGGCAACCTCATCAAGAACCGCGACGTGTGCGTGCTCGATTACACGGGCAAGCAAGTGGACGCCAAGGGTGTCCCCTTTGGCTTCCACATGCTGCAGTCGATCGAAGTGCCGTGGTTCCCGGCACTGCCAGACCCGAACATTATCCGCGCGCGCATTATGTTGTGCAGTATCTTTCGCCAACGCGACGCCACGTCGGTGGACTGCTACATGAAGGGCGTGTTCGATCTCGGCGGCGACCTGTTGGAGATCGTGGCGTACGAGACTGCGTCCGACGCTCTCTTTACGCACGTCAAGGCCGTCGACTGCGCCAATACCAAGAAGCTCACACTTCAGCTTATTGCGCAGCAGCAGCGGCAGCTTCAGACCTTTGGGCGACGTGTAGAGTCGGCGGGTGATCCGCTGGTTCCGACGGGTGAAACCTTTTGTGCCGTGTGCCACAAGAAGCGACGCGCACTGTCAGCGAATTGGAACCACTGCCGGCTTTGCCAGGGCTTTGCGTGCTCCAAGTGTCTCATCAAGAGGCCCGTGTTTGCCAGACCCCGGAATTTTGACGTCGTGTGCTGCAAGCCGTGTGTGATCTCGTCGCGCGCACGGGACACGGCCCCACGCGAGCCGTTCCCGGTGATTTCGAGTCTCGTGAACGGCCAGCAAGTCATGGTGATGAAGAAGTGAACAGTGAGTAAAACGTCTGCGTACGTATGTTATATCTAACGGGTCTCTTCGCGTTCGATCCGATCCGTGTCTATGAGAAAAGAAACGTGAGGGCTGAAACCGTATAGAGGTCTCATGTCGTTGGGTTTCGTTTCTTTAATCTTCGACTGAATTCTATCCCATCGAATAGTATCGATTCGAGACAGTACTTGCAGAAATGTGTGTATAGCGACACGCGTACTGTACTTCGTTTAGGTGTACGACACGAACCGTAGCTTCTCGCTGTGGAAATGCCCATACTGAACGTTCCCACCGAGAAGCGCGCGTCTCTGTTTGGGACTGTGAGTCACTGTGTTTTCTACATACATTGTACCGTAACGTTGGCGACTAGAACGCCCTCGCTGACAGTGAGTTCAATCGCAAAGGTCGCGGGCGATGGATAAACACGCACAAGAGAGTTCTGAACTCTCTACTCGGGATAGGCACGTCGTTGAATCCACGGGCCTATCCCGAGGAAAGAGTTCAGAATTGCTGCAACTGTCACTTGCAGGGGCATCGATTTGTCAGTGACAGCGCCACTAACAGCCAACCATCCTACCCACTTTGGTCTCGTGAATCACAGCATCACGATTCGTGATGCTTTGGCAGTTGGACTCAACACCCGCCAACTGTAGCCACCGCTATGACGTTGGAAGGCCAGCCACCAGTCAAGCCACGATGGATATTCAAAACGCAGCGTAGGGAAAAAGAATAATGTAGCGTCTATATGGTGTTAAATAGGTGATCTTCTCTTCGCTGTTCGATCCGATCGGGCGTCTCTATGTTGTGAAAAACCCCACCGAAGGATCGCATCGGCGTGTGTCTTCCACATGGACGCACGCCCCGAGCCCTGGACGGGTATCAATGGTACTTCTATCATTCACTGCCGCATCGGCTTCTTCTGGATCGGTGCGAGCCGCAGCCTCTCGCCGCTCGGGCTGCCCAGAGCGCCGGTGTTGGGGAACCGGTACGCCGGCAGCTGGAACGCCATCGCACGCTGGGCAAGCTCACGTGCAAAGCTTGCAGCGTCAATGGTCTCGGCGCGCTCGATGCATGCCATGCAGCACGTCGTGGTCTCGGACGCGGTCTTGGAGCCGGGCAGCGTGACCTGGCGCGAGCAGCGACCGCAGACGCGGTCACTGCAGATGCCGCAGAACGACTGCTGCGCCCAGGCCGTGACCGTGCTGCGTCGGCGACGCCCCAGGCGGCAGTGCGAGCAGCCGGCGTCCGCGAGCAGCGGCGACGCGTCGTTCTCGTCCGTCTCCTCCATCAGGCCGGCGTCGCCGTCGCGGTATCGGTCGGGCGACGCCGTAAGGATGGCGTCACACGCGTCCGGGCTGTTGCAGTTCTTACTGCTGGGGCTCGGCTCGGCGTCGATCTCTTTCTGGAGCGTCCACTCAATCTTCTTGCGCTGGGCGCACTTGACGGCGTTGCCGCAGTCCATGATCACGTCGGCCGCGACCTTGATCGTGAGCCGGCGCGAGAGGCCGCCACGCGGGTCCACGAATCCTTTGCAAAAGACGTCGACCTGGTTCTCGCCCGACTCGACAAAGAGCAGACAGAAGGAAATGTGGCCGCGCACTACGCCAAAGTCGAGCGGCATGGCCGGGCAGATGGAGAGATCGACCGAGTGCATGAGCTGAAAGCCGACGCGGTAGGTGCCGCCGCGGCCGTCGTCCGTGTCGCGCACGCCGGTCGACTCTAGGTAGACAAAGTCACGCGCGCGAGCGAGCGGCACGAGCCGCTTGGACGGCACCTTCGCGAGCCACTTGAGACCGAGAAACGCAAACGGATCGCTGTCGCTCGGGGTGTCGATCCGCGAGAGCACGCGCGCGTCGGCGACGCCCTTGTACATGGTCGATGTCACGAACCGCATGGCCGTGGTCGTGCTCGCGGTGAGGCCGAGCATGACCTCGTCGAGCGAACCGGCAATGGAGCCGGTGCCAATGAGAATGGGCGACGCGTTTGCGCTCGCCGCCGGGATTGCGATGCCGCGCTTGGGGCGAAAGACGGCGAGGTCGGCCGATGGCGTCGAGCGACGCTTGACCTGTTGCCACGAGTTGGGGTCGAGCTGGCGGTTGTACCGGGTCACAAACTCGTGGCGCGCGAGCAGCGTCGACGCGAGGAGGCGCTCGCTAGTCGCGGCAAACTGCATGGACTGGTCGGACGCGACCTTGATGGCCGGAAACACGGACGCCGGCAGTGGGAACCGCACGGTAGTGGCCATTCTGCTGTGTGGAGCTTTCGGCGATCGAGGTGATTTTGGGAAATGGCTGCCACGAAGAGAGCAAGAGCAGGGGATCTGATAGGTAGGATACTGAAACATGGATCGCCTCAGCTCATACACGTCCTGTACTGTTCCCGTCCATTCTTGCCTTGCGACAAGCAACCGTTGCGGTCAGTATCAACAACAACGACAACCGTTGGCGTGACCGAGGAAAACAATACAGCATGGCACACCTCTCCGTCTCTTTGTGAAAGGCGATTGGCGTGGGAGAAGCTTGAGTGGGATAGTTGATCGAGACCATGCGATTTCTGGAAGTTCGGTGTATTCATTCCTACAGGTTTGTGTTTAAGGTAACTGCGTGCAAGAGCAATTGTGGAGACTTGGCTAAGTATCTATTACAGGTTCTGCTGAATTTATGTGAGACCGTAACTCACATTTGACCTTTCAAGAGCTGGTGTCCTACCAGATGGGGCCGGTTTTTGTGGGCCCAAAATGATCCATGGTCCGCTATGTACCCTGGACCAGGGCCTGGTGTGGCTGTGCGGAGGTGCAGTATGGCGTCCCCTAACTAGCTGTTTGTGGTATCTCATGCCAGACGACCGGCCACCACCACAAACGACTCGAACGATTTAGATAGAGGAAGCCGACAACCCAGCAGATACTAGCTGGATGGTCAAGAGGTGTATCCCTTGTGGTTTTGTTGCACAGGCCTCAAGAGTTGGGTTCCTGAGTTGCGCAGCGTGCTGTCCGAGCATCGGAGGCCTGTCGCTGCCAGTTTTTATACAGTCGATGCGCGATACGTGTCGGTCGTAGACGTTGTTGTGGCACGCTTGTGGCGCCTTTAGGATCCAACTTGGAATAGGAATTTCCACAGTTTATAGAATGTAGAATCCAAAAACAACGATGTATGCTTCGGCTGTGTTTATCATAACAACAAATTCAAAGGTATATAGAATTCAATATGCACTACTTGTAGGGACCGCAAACAGTAACGTGGATAATGTTTACGAGCGCCTTGTGCTGTACAAGGCTGGGGAGAAGATTCGGAGGGGCACAACTTGTGCCCCTCCAATTCTTCTGTACGCGATGTGTCTTGTCCATTGTAGCATGGCTTCTACACTGTTCTAGGTCAAGTCTGTGCAACATGGTGAGTCCGTGACCCACGCACTTACCATGTTGCACAGACACCACGGTTAGAACAAGCTCTTCAAGCTGGATGTTCAAGAGTATCGAGCCGTGAGAAATATTCTTCTCTCCCCAGCGACGATGGGAAAGCACTTGAATATGACTGACCATGCACGGCTTGAATGAGTTCATTTGTCCTCTCTTGCTTCCTCGACTGCGCGTCAAGCGCTCCACGGCGACTCAGCACCACGAGATGGTTGCTAACTTCAACGAGATCGAATCGAAGACAAAGACCAAAGGTTAGCAAAGGAGATCTGTCTCGATCTTTCCCGTGAAGAGCCGTATGGTTGCGGTGGAGAAAACAAAGAATAAACGAGTACAAGTGTAATCCTTGAGCTGCAGAAGCTGGCCAACCTCAAGGATCCATTTACTTGAGTTCGAGAAACGCCTGGAAATATATAACTGTCCTTCTCGGGGGTACTTTATCCATCGCGCAAACCATAGGCGCCAACAAGACCTCCCTCCCGCTCATCTAGGCCGACGGAGGTGATGTTGCACTGCTGCATGTTGGCCTCAAATCCCTATCACATCGGAAATGGAGTCCAGCTGCTGGCTGTAGTCACGGCGCTCACTAGATGAGAATGGACTATCCGTTTCCTTGAGCTTCAACACGCGCAGTTGCGCCTCAAGTGCCACCCATGAAACCCATGCAACCTTGCATCATGCCATGATGCATGGTTCGTGTAGGTAGATAAATTTACCCATGCACTACGGCATGGGTGAGTTTACACGTGGCCAACACAGATGCACCAGCAAGAATCATGCATCATGGCGTGATGCCGTGCTGTGCAGGCAGGATGGGTTTCTTGGGTGGCAGCACTTCAACTGCAATTGGTAAAATAAACGTATCCAACACAGATACACTCAAGAACCCTTGCGGTCTCACGCATTCTTCTTCCTCTGCTTTCTATGAACTATCATTGACCATGTTTCCGATGACGGGGTACGGATCCCGGGGGTCCACGTGGAGCTCCTTGGCTTCCAGAATGCAAGGCTTGCAGCACGGCACTTTGATGTGCTTGGGGCGAGCAAAAATGGTCTTGCGCACGTGGCATTTCGAACAGGTCGCGCCACGGCAGATGCGACAGCGGTCCCATTTCGAGCCAATCTTGGAGAGCGTCGAGCGCTTCTTGTGGCACACGGAGCAGATGTGATCGGGACCGAACCGATCATCTTCACCACCGTGATCATCATCATCGTCGGTCGAGACCCCCGTGGCTGAGCGATCAACCGAGTACGTGTCCGCTCCGGCAACAGACCGTGCACTGCCAGGTCTTGTAAACGTCTTGAGTCGTCGCTTTTGTTCGAGGATGAGCCGCAGCGTGAGCTTCTTGGCCTCGGCGCAGTCGACAGTCTTGGCGATGGCCAACAATATGTCGGCGGCTGTATTGTACGAAATAAGGTCGATGAGGTCGCCGCCCAAGTCGTAGACGCCTTTCATGTAGCAGTCCACGACGGTGGGCTGGAGTTGGCGGTAGATGCAGCACAGCATCATGCGTGCGCGCACAATGTGCGGGTCCGCAAGCTCTGGGAACCACGGCGCGTCAATCGACTTGATCACGTGGAAGCCGAATCGCTGGCCCTGTGCGTCGACGCTCGTGCCAACAAACTCGAGCACGCACACGTCGCGATTGCTAATGAGACTTCCGCCGGGCGTCTCGGCGATGCGCCACTTGATCCCCAAGTACCGAAATGGATCGGCGTCCGTGCCCGAGTCGATTGTGTGGAGCACGGCCGCGTCGAGATGGTGCTTGTTGATAAAGGCCGTGGTAATGCGCATCTCGTCGGTGTTCTTGTGATGCACGCCGTAGAGCGCGTCCTCCATGCGGCCTTCGATCTTCCCAAGTGCCACTAGCATGGGCACAGCGCCTTGGGTTGGCGCTGTCTCAGCAGCATTCGATTCCGTGCGGCCGTCGCTGCGTGCGTCGTGGGAGGCGCTGGTAGTGGACGACGCGCTGGGCGTGCGGTGGAGGTGGAAGCGAGATCTCGCGCCGCGCGTAGATGACGCCGGAACAATACGCTTGTACACTTTGAGGTGGTCTTTCCCTTTGAGCAACTTCCACTTGGTCTGGTCGAGCTCGCCCCTTTGCGTGGTCCGAAAGTCGATCTCCTGCTCGAGCGTCTTGGCGACGACCTCGTTGGCGGCCGCGCGGTACCCAAGTATCTCTTGGCGCGTGAGCGCGAGCGTCGGCAGGTACCGCTTCGACAGAGGGAACGTGATGCCCCCTTCACTGGCCGCCATTCTGCGTGTAGTATGGACCTAGTGAAGGAAGAGAGATTCAGAGAAAATGGAGACTGCGTACTCCACGGTGGCTTGCTTCAGCCAGCTTTGTGTGGTGGTTTCTGGCCAGATGTCGACTCGACTTGAGAGTCGAACTGGGCGGCGATAACATAAGGCTTTGCTAAGTGACCCACGCACCCTCCAGTGCATCGCAGCTGTACGTACAGTATCGTTCTCCTCTCGTGTGATTTTCTTTGCGAAGACCAAAGACGAAGGGCGCAGAGAGACATGGTCGTGCGTCAACAGAGGAGTGCCGAGAAGCCAGACCACTTCCATCTCATTTTCTCTGAGTGTACTGAACATGTGATACGAATATATCAAAACAAGGTGAGATATAAGTCAACAATATAAAACTAGGTGATATCGGGACAAAGAGCTATAGCCACCTCGGCCTTGACTCGGCGATGAGTCTCGCATCAGTTCAAGAGTGGTGCACGGTACCGGTATATGGGCCATGGGGTTGCGTCTCCAGATGAAACCTAACAGTAAAAACAGAGATTTGACTTGGAGGGGAATCGTGCTGTAACCTAACAGTAAAAACAGAGATTTGACTTGGAGGGGAATCGTGCTGTAACCTCCCCCCACACGGTGGCAGAAAGTTAGCGGAGTTCTTACAACACACCACGCCGCCTCTCCTGGCTCATGCATTTTCATTGAACGATACCGGTACTGAATAGGTTTTCTGATGGTACAGTATTGCGAGTTCTTTTCTGTTTTTACGGCGTGGGACAGAGGCCCTAGAATGAGTTATGGCGACATGCTGACAGATGGGGTGTGACTGGTCACTACAGTACGGCAGACTCACTCGCTGAGAGCGATGCCTGATCGATGTTGGCCACAGGTGTCATCTACTGCTTTCGGTGAGACTCGGTATTCTCGCTCTAAGCGCAACAGATTCCCCAGGCGCCTCCGCCGCTTGGTATCCTGGACTAGTATTCAACAGTAATCATCGATGCCACATATGCAAGTTTTCCTGGGGTGACGCAAGCAGCCAGCCGAAAGCGAAATCCAGAGACTGTGAGTGGATTGTCAGTGGTTACATGATTCACTGCAGTCCACTTCAAGGAAAAACAAGAGGCTCAGAGCTTCTACAGCAGCGTACTTTTATTGAGGTCGCTCATGGCTGCCATAGAGCACGAGCCACTGCGTCGGCCCGTCATCTCTCGGATGTACTTGAACCGTCGCTAACCATCTTGCCAATCACTGGGTACGGATCCCGTGGGTCCACGTGGAGCTCCTTGGCTCGCAGAATGCAGGACTTGCAGCACGCCACTTGAAGGTGCTCGGGGTGCGCCAGCACGGTCTTGCGCACGTGGCATTTCGAACAGACCGCGCCGCAACAAATGCGGCAGCGGTCCCATTTCGAGCCGATCTTGGAGAGCGCTGAGCGCGTCTTGTGGCACACGGAGCAGATATGATCGTCGCCGAATTGACCGGACTCTTCCGTTTGCGCCGAATTAGAGGCTGTGCTCGACCTACGCGACCGGGCACCGGTGGGCTGTTTCAATGTCTTGAGCCGTCGCGATTGTTCCACAATGAGCCGCAGCGTGAGCTTCTTGGCCTCGGCGCAGTCGACACTCCGACCCACTGCCAGTAGCATGTCGGCCGCGACGTTGTAGGCGATGAGGTCGATGAGGTCGCCACCGATTTCAAACACGCCCTTGGCGTAGCATCCAACGACCGCCGGCTCGAGCTGCCGGTAGATGCAGCACAGCATCAAGCGTGCACGCACAATATGCGGGTCCGGAAGCTCTGGGAACCACGGTACATCAATCGACTTGACCACATGAAAGCCGAATCGCTGGCCCTGTGCGTCGACACTCGTGCCGATAAACTCGAGCACCACGACGTCGCGGTTGCTTATGAGGTTACCGCCGGGCGTCTCAGCGATGCGCCACTTGATTCCCAAGTACCGAAACGGATCGGCGTCCGTGCCCGAGTCGATTGTGTGGAGCACGGCCGCGTCGAGATGGTGCTTGTTGATAAAGGCCGTGGTAATGCGCATCTCGTCCGTGGTCTTGTGGTGGATCCCATACAGCACGTCTTCCAGGCGGCCTTCGATCTTGCCTACAGCCATGAGCGAGGGAACGGTGGCAGGTGGCGATGGCGACGGCATCTCAATGGTTTTTGACTTGGTGCGCTCGTCCCGACGGCTGTTGCCGCCTGCATTGGACGGCGGGATGCTGCGCACTACGGTGTGCGAAAGCGGCGCCACGTGCTTGTACACTTTGAGGTGGTCTTGCGCCTTGACAAACTTCCACTTGGTCTCGTCGAGCTCGCCTCTGCGCACCTGGCGAAACACTATCTCCTGCTCGAGTGCCTTGGTCATGATCTCATTCGCGGCCGCGCGGTGCCCTCGAATCTCGTGGCGCGAGAGTGGAGCAACGGGAAGGAATCGGTCCGGAAGCGGAAGCGTGAAACTACCATGGGCCGACATACTACTAGCGTGGGTTACAGAGAACTTTAGAAAATGAGAGTGAAGTGACTTAGATGGGGTTGCCCGCTTGCACTGTGAGGGGCCCATCTTATCCCCGCATGGCAAGATGGGGATACCGGTGAAGGGAGCCACCGAGAGACACAACACCGAGTCACCTGAATACTCAGTCGGCATCGGCACCATTGATGCTGATGCAGTCTTTCCGCTTGAGGACAGTGCCACTTCTGCACAACAGGGGGCAGTGTCCTGAGCGGAGGACACAGCCGACCCAGATTCGTCACTAAAGTCGCAGGTTTCTGGGTTGGCAAACTGTCCATGTCCAAACTACAGTCCGCGATGTGAGGTTGCGGGCACGCATCCCCAGAATGAATTGGCAATCTGAATGGATGAAACCCAGAATTGATTGAAACTGGATCCAACTTTCACCCATGCACGTGCGTGTCCGACCCCAACACGCACACGTCCATAACTGAACTAAAGTAGAGACTGTGGGCTGGACACTCTTGGATGGTCCAACTTCCGACTCGTTGTGATTGGAGGTAGTCTCTGTACTGTATTGAGTTATATGTGTCAAGCCGCTAGATGAGCCTAAACGTGAATCGTTGACTTCGATATCCGTTCGTGCTGCAAGCGACATCACTGGTGATACAGGCACGGGTGCTCTAGTGACCACGAGCCATGTGCAGTGACCACGTATCCAGTCGCTCCAAGCAGTCGCTCCAAGCAGAGAATCTCTATTACCATCTTTACGATTCTCTTGATCGCCCCATGCGTGCACCCTCACCGTCGTGGAGGCAGCCTACTGACTGCCACCGAAGCCTGGGTAAAATCAAAAAGCGCCCATACTACCTAGATCCAGTGAGCCATGATACGAGACTCGAAGACGGAGCGCCCGGTTTTGCCCACTTGAAGGATTAGACGACCAAGAGCGAGAGGTACGTGTGCATGAACCAAAGGTACGCGCCACCAAAGAGCAAACGCTGGATCTGGACGGGGAAGATGACGACCGCCTGGACGATGACTCCCCAGAACCACATGAACAGGTACGGGATCGTGAGCCACTGCCACACGGGCCACATCCCGATCGTGAAGCTGTGATACACAAAAAAGTGCTGCACGTGAGCAACCAGCTTCATACGGACGGATTCAATGACAGCCACACAAAACGCACCAGATACCGGCGAGCACCATCGAGAAGAGCATCCCGTGGGTCGCGCTCTTGGCCGTCTCGTAGCTCACTTTCTCGCCGAGGATGAGATTCCGGTAGACTTCAATGTAGCAGCCAAAGAGCACGACCAGTGTCGAGCTCGCAATAAACAGCATCACAAACGTGCGGTTCGCGTGGCGCGCGTAGAGCACTTCGTGGACAAACTGGGTCTCGTGGAGCCCAAAGCACGCGACCGTGAAGAACGCGAGCGACCAGAGCCGGTCAAAGACGTACTTGATGCCGACCTCGATCGAGCTGCGCTGGCGGCGGCGCACAGCGGGCCCGTTGAGAAACGGCGCCGTGGGCGGCACTGACGGGTCTACTTCTTCCTGCACGTCGCTCGCTGCAGTGGCGTCGCCGGCGACCGGTCGACGCCGCTCCTTGATCTCCTGCATGTCCATCATGGTTGGGTCTCGTTCTCGAATGACACTAGCGAGAAAAAAAACGAAGAGATCCGAATAAGACCCACTCATCTCAGATGGATTCTTTTTCCACCAATCACATACTGTTAAATCCTACTAAAGCAAATCGATTGGCTATAATTAAAGGGATCCAAGTTGATTTGGCGGATAACTATTGGCTAAAATTTCACTCTCTGGGATGAGTCCACCTAATGGCAGAACTCAGGAGGTCAATGGGTGCTCTCTCTTCTTCGTTAGCGAGTGGCATGGGCTTGGCGGGGCGTACGCTGTGCGGCCGTGACTTGCTGTTGTCTGTGCATCATCATGTGGTTCTGCTGCGTGGTCTGGTACGTGTTCTCGGCGAGGAGGCGCAGCTCCATCATGCGCGTAAAGAGATCTTGTTGCGACGCCGCCGAGCTTCTGCTCGCCGTCGGCTGCGCGACGGGCGTCGCCATGTTGTGGCGCAGATCGTAGGTGCCGCCGGGCGCTGAGGACGAGAACGTCGGCGGCGACGGAGACGGGCGAATCGCGAGGGCATAGTCGTCCGGTGCATTGTCGTTGGCGCGGTATCGCCCACTGACCGTCGACGCCCTCCGCAAGTCGGGCTGGTCTGCACCCGTGCTGGAGAGATGGAAGCTGCGAGTCGAACCGCTGAGTGAGCGCGACGAGATGGAGCGGTCTGGCACGAAAACACTGTCCGACAGCAGCGTGATGCCGGCCCCTTTGGCTGGGGCAGACCCGACCGATTCCGGCAAGGTGCTCTCGCTCGTCGGGTGGAGTGTCCTCGGTGCGTGGTGGATAGTACCATTCTCAGAGATATCACCCAACGACGACTCACTGCAAGATCGCAGCCGCGACGCGGTGCTGGACGTGAGGTCAAAGCTGGCGCCACGTGTAAAGCCCTCAAAGTTCCGAGTTCGCTGCAGATGCGCCGAGATGCTCATCTTGACGGGCGTGCGGCTGACGTCCGACACCAAATGCGACGGTCCAGCGTCCAGCACGCACGTCTTGCAGCAGCCGACGCGGTGAAACGCGCCCACAATGCCGTCGCGGACAAAGACGCGCTTGTGGCTCTGGCACCGCGTGCAAATGACTTGCCCGCAGATGCTGCACTCGACGAGCGAGACGCCGTTGTAGAACTTGCGCTGCTGGTGGCACAGCGAGCAGTTGGTGGGCTTGCGGCGGACACGGTGCAGCGCGTCGTTGCGCGCCTGGTTCTGCGCCGTGATCATGTGCGTGAGTCGCTTGCACTCGGCTAGCTCCATGGCCTTGGTCACGCTCAGCAAGAGCTGCGACGCCGACATGGCACTCAGCTTCTTCATCTTGCCAGACGGCAGCACGAGCCCCGAGATGAACACGTCCATGCACGTGTCGCTCTTCTGGCGCACCAAGATAGTGAGCGACTGGTACGCGCGGATGCAGTTGCGGTCTTGGAACTCCGGGAAGCCGGGCAGATCCACCGACTCGAGCAGAATGTAGCCAAGCGGCTCGCCCTGGCGCGTCGTGGTCAGGCCACACGACTCGAGGTACACGACGTCGCGGTGTTTGAGCAGCCGCGCGCTGCCGGGGGCCGACTTGACGACCCACTTGTAGCCGAGAAACTGGAGGGGCTTGTCGTCCGTGGGGCCGTCCATCGTCTGGAGGATCGCACAGTCGACGACGCTGTCATGGAGAAACGACTGCACGAGCGCGAGTTCGTTCTGGGTCGACGCCATGAGCGCGTACACGACGTCTTCGATGCGGCCGTCCAGCTCGCCGACGGCCAAGGCCGCCTTCATCTTCTGGCGGCCGTCCATCAGCGACGCCGCGCTACCGGCCTCGTACGGCGTGTCGTCAATATCGCTGATCATCGAGATACTGTCGTCACTGCACGAGAGCGAGCTGCTCTTGAAGCCGCCCGAGCCGACCTCGCGCTCGCGGTAGAGACGCAGCGCGCCCTTAGTGTCGACCAACTTCCAGCGCGTCGTGTCGACGCGGCCCTGGTCGACGTCGCGGTAGCTGTCGTATTCGTCCATGGCGTCCGCGAGCATGCGCTCCATCTGCGCGCGCCGCACGTGGTGCTCGTTCGGCGCCATGTCGACGCGCGGCATTTCCGCGCGCGGGATCGGGAAGTCGGCCACCATGGTGAAAGTGAAATGAGCTGACGGACTGGCAATAGATGGATGGGTAGGCGATTGTCAAGAGGCGGTGGGAGAAGAGAGACTGTACGGACTTGAGGAGTGACTCACACAGCGCGGCCGCGCCGCGGGAGAGAGAGAGTCAAGCAAGGGGCACTCACTCTCTCGCTCTCACCCACGTTCACGTGATACAGTGTACTTTCTGTGGTGGGACGTCGGGATTGGATGGAAAGTGGTACGACATCGGATCTGATTGGATGCGGGCGGGAAGGCCAGTCCACGCGGGACGTGATTACTGTCCGCGAGGCAGTCTCACTCTTCAAAGCAAACCGAACTGGCCAGCACAACTCAAGTCTCTGATGAGTCAAGCAGACAGGGCAGCCTTTGGTACGAGTATTATGTAACCGGCTGCCTGGGCATCCACCAACTCTGGTCCGACCGAGGTGTTGCCAACTTTATATGCAGCGGGGCTATCGAATCTCGACCTATTATTCACAGCTCGTGACGCCTTATGAGGCGTTAGGTGACAGTCCGCCGGTCACTAAAGGCTGATCCAATTCGATTCGAGTCGGCGGCGGCTATCGTAACCCCTAGGTGGAACGGTTGAAGTCTGGATACAGTGGTCTCGCCGACGAGGTGTCTCACACGCACCAGTCAACGTGAACACGGCGCGAAACTGATCACATTAGCCTGGCGTGGATAGTGTGGCTCCCCACCCGAACCTACGTACTTGAGGCCGCCTATCATGTACTCATGGTGTAATTGGTCGCTCCGTCATGGTGTTGAATCGTCTAGTACTGTACGTCGACACGGTGAGACGGCGCAGCTTCCAGCTTGCGCCGAAAGCGACGACGCCGGAGCGCTAACCGAGAGCAGCGTGATGCCGTATCCACTGCCGTGGGCAATTCATATTTGTTCAGCGTGGGACAGACACTCGCGTCAGCGCCCGCCCGCCACGGTCGCTGCGCTCTCGACGGACGAGTTGGTCGCAAACAGTTTGAGTAAGAGCAGTGCAGTTATGTCGCAAGGTATGATGAACCAGACTATAAAAGGATGTGGAGTTCAATGACTCCGCGTGCGGATGGAACGGCGGCTTCCACTACAGTCAGCTGCTGCACCGTGTTCGTGGCCGACGCCTTTGTGAAGCATTGGGATTTGGCGGCACAGCGACAACCGCCATGGGACATTGGGCTTGCTGGACGACCGCACCATATGCTGGTCGCTCTTCTTGGCGCATGGAGATGATGGTTCATGAAGAACCGAGGTCCATGTGAACCAGGGTTGGCCAATGTACTTTCTGCGATCAGACTGTTTGATGTTTCAACACGTTCGAACGTTTGATCAACCGATCAATCGTTCCATCGTATTTACTCATGGTCAAAACCCGTAAGAAGTGGTTTTTACGAAGGGCAGTAACGCGCGGGAAATTCAAAGTCGAAAGTGACACTGGCGAGCTACACGTGAAGAGATTTCTCGCAAAAGGCAAAGGAATCAAAGCTGAAAGATTCCCACGCAGAAATTATGGACGACTCCGAGCTTGTTGTCGGCTGCGATCAGGAACTTGCCTCCATTCGAGACCTGTACTTGGAGATTCTACGTGATTTGCGATCATTCGAAGGCTCAAAGTTCATCTGTCACTTTACATACATGAATAAATATAAAATTTGGGAGGATGATTGATCAGGATTGAATCATGATTGATCATTATCAAACATGTTGAAACAACAAGAAACCGTTTAATCGCCAACCCTGTGTGAACTGCTCTTGTAGTCGTGTTATTTAATTAACCGCAGGGACAATCCACTCGACTAGAAGTTGAGCAGAGTTCCGGCTTGCCAGTGAGCGAAGTCGACGTCGAAATGCCACGCCAGGGCTGCGTGGCTGCCTCAAGTGGTGGGGTGGGGAACTTGGTGCAAGCGTCCGCGATGGCTGCATTGCCATGTGCCATTTTGTTGTGTGGTCAGTGGTGGTGGTTCCACTCTCACACGCCAACGCCAGCGCCACGCTCGCACGCCACCGCCGCGAGCTCGGTCGGCTAGTCAAAGAGCAGTACGCCGTGAGCGGAGATTTGGTGGTGGCCGCACGGTGCCAATGCGTTCACGGCATTGCGCAAGTGGGCTCCAGCGACTACAGCGGTTATGGCGACGCCGTGCGGCTGTTGCTGCGCGCCGACACGATCCGCTTTGGCGCGTTTTTCGGTTCGTTGGTCGGCGTATTTCGCCTCACGGAACTCGAGGCGACGGCTCCCGCGCAGAGGAGACCTTCCAGGACCCCGGCAAGTTCGGTGATTTTCGTCGGGCTGGTCGATGACGTGGACGCATGAAGATGCTGAGCACTATGCGGAATTCCAGGGACTGTGCACCGGCCTAC
>JAADXL010000430.1:0-27286 GCA_023337755.1 Pythium aristosporum | reverse complement strand
CCCAGACTAGCCCCCCCTCGACACACCCAAGGCGGATCTTTTCTCGGTCCGAGATCGAGAAGACCCCATGACACTGTGTGGGCCGAGCCAAAAACACAATCGAGTATCTATTGTACATGGAAATGGGACTTTACTCGGTCACGACGCTCATGTGTTTGATGACACCATGACGTAGCACGCGCAGCGCGAGCGAGTCACCCTTGCGCATCATGGAGAGTTGCGTGCGTAGCGCACTGCCGTGGTCGCCGGCCTCCAGTTTCTGATCGCCGAAACCGACAATGATGTCGCCGACCTCGACGCCGGCACGGTAACACACCGAGCCAACAAACACGTCGACCACGCGGCCGCCGTAGCCTTCGTAGCCCTGGACCTTGTGGGCGTCCCGCACAGGCTCAAGCACCATACCGATTGAGTTCTTGGGCAGCGGGGACGTCAGCGTCTCAGTTACGGGGGCCCGCTCGCGCTGCCTCGCGACGAGTTCCGAGACGCACTTGACGAGCCGGTCCATGGTCGCAGCGTCCGACTCCTTCATGGGCACGAGCACGGTCGTCATGGAGCTCTTGGTGACCACGGGGGATTGCTGGAGCGACGAAGCGGACGACGGAGATGCCGGGGCAGAGACACTGCCCGAGGCAAGGCTCACGTGGGACGCCGAGCCAATGAAAATACTGACGCCCTTGGGCGACCGCTGCGCGCCCCAGACGCTGCTCAGTGGGAATCTCCACGTGATCCGCGGGTGAAGGGATGGCGCGCCGGCGGTGGCGGCGACAACACCGGGTGCGAGCGAGCTGTTGAAATCGACGTGGAAGAACTGGTGCGAGGTCGCGACCACAGCGCGGTTCACGGGCACAAACACGTGAGCCTCATAGTGTTCATTCCCTAACAGGCGATGCGGCAGGCGATGGAGCAGTTGCGATATCATGGCCTCATCCGACGAGTACACGCGGAGCCGCTTGTCGCCTGTGTGCATCATGCGCGGCAGTCGCATGCGGGTATCTCTCGCCTTCTTGTCAAACACGGTCGCGGTCGCGGTGATGCCCGCCGTGGTTTTCGCGGCGAGATCGAGAATGCCGGCGGTTGGCTTGACGGTGACGCCGATGAGCCCCTTGCCGATGCCCTCGACAAAGCCCGAGAGACCGTTGTTGTAGGCACCGAGTGCTGGCGCTGTGATCACACCGGAGACACCTGCCAGAATGCCCTGGCCGAGCTGCTTGGTGCCGTAGTAGAGACCCGTGCCGATGTGCGTCGCGACCTCTTGCCGATTCCGCGTATTGCGTGCTTGGATATAGTCGCTGTCCATGGACAGCGCGGCGATTCCCGACGACAGCGTGCCGGTAAACTTGCTCGCGGCATTGAACGTGCCGTAGACTGAGTTTTTCACGAGGCTCGCCGTGCCACGCGAGAGGCCAAACACAAACTCCTGTGGTGACTTGACCATCCCCGCCATGGGCTCGTAGAAAAAGTCCTTCACACCCGTGCCCAAATTTTTGACGAGCCCGAGCGGGTTGCCCAGGATATCGGCCGAACCCAAGAGAGAGTACATCTGCAGAATGCCCTGGAACGCGTAGTGCTGCTGGATCGCCGACAGCATAAAGGACTTGGTCATGAACGAGTGGTAGATGTGGAGTGCGTTCAGATTAATCGCCGCGGCGTCGACGTTGACGAGGTTAGACTTCAGCACGACGAACACGACCGGCAGCAAGAAGTTGGCCGCGCCGCCGCCATCGTCGTGAAACAGCGGAGCCTTGCTGAGGTTGTTTTGCTGGAACGTTACTTGGATCTTGAACGGGTGCAACTCGAGGGTCTCAATATACATGCGGCTTCGGATGGTGGCAGTTTCTGGAGCACGACGGTCTCATGATCTTGTGCTGCGGTCGCTCCCTCCGATGGATTTGCATTACGCGTTTCTCGCGCTGCGGTCTGGTCGGTATCGTTGGCCGTTGTCGCCTTCCGTGCCAGTGTCGGTGGGTAGTGGCGATGGACGACGTGGAGACAGTCGGATGAGAGCAGCGCCACGGAGATCACCAAGAAATCATCGACTTGCAGGCGAGCCGGCTGCACCATGGCCGAGAGGTATTTGATATAGTCGACATCGTCCCCATAGCTGAG
The DNA here is from genome assembly GCA_023337755.1 of Pythium aristosporum. Taxonomy (NCBI): domain Eukaryota; phylum Oomycota; class Peronosporomycetes; order Pythiales; family Pythiaceae; genus Pythium; species Pythium aristosporum. The sequence goes on along the minus strand of JAADXL010000430.1, from coordinate 25,177 downwards.
CCGAAAGACGGACAGATGGAAGAATGTATCCATAACCGCCTCGTGGTCCACGTGCGTACTGTTCCTACTACTAGGGCTCCGCGGCCTGGAGCTTGGCGAGTCGAACGCAGACGGTGAAGTCAATGGCGTCGGTGTAAACACCACGGGGAACACGGCGTTGGCCAACTGGTTGTCGAGCTGGAATGAGCCGATTTTGACTTCGATCTCGTCGTGCTGGCCACGGGAGCTCACGTAGGTAAAGTCGAAATGCTCGGCTGTGAAAAGCAAGATTTCTTCTGGCGTACTATTGAGAATCGACAGCATCATGTTGGGCATCTTGAGCGTGAGCGCGAGCTCCGACACGACCGGCGTCATACCCCTTGCTTTGTCCACGGGTGCACCCTGGGCAGCATCCGTATTGAGCTTTCCCGTGAGCTTGTCGCGCGGCAATTGCGTGTCGTGGATATGGACCGTCTTGGTAACGCCATTGAGATACCAGTGCACGTAGACACTGGTCGCCGGCTTGGTCGAGGTCGCCGGTAAGTCGATACGCTGCGCCTCCCCTGGCTGGTCGAGAAGTACCTTGGTGTGCACCGCGTCGGTCGAGTACGAGATCTCCAGTACTCGCTCAAGCGACTGCAGGAAAAAGCCTTCGTCCCATCCAAAGCACAGGCTCTCGCCAGGGAAGAGCCGTTGCGTGACGCCGCGACTGTAGGCATCCAACCCTGCTGGTGCATTGGCTGTCGTCTGCTCCGAAAGCTCGCCGCTACCACCGTCAAACGACTGCTTGAAATGGATCACTTCGTGGGCTGACGAGTTAATCACGCGATACAGCGGATACGGCGCATTGTCCTCACTCGAGATGACCACAAAGACGCGCACGGAAGACTCCACTCGGACTTCGACCCGCACAGTGTGCACTTGGCTCGTGTACTTGTTGCTGAGCTTAAATGCACACTCGCTGACGTCATGGAGTGACACCCGCCCACTCCATCGCCAGCCAGTTACGCTTGGATCACTAATCTTGAGGCGGATCGTCGGATCCGTGGGCACCGTCGCGCGGTGCGACCAGTGGTAGGGTGTGGAGAGGTGCGGCTTGAGAGCAGAACCCGTCGTGGATTCCTGAGACGAGTTGCTGGTGCCCAGTGGAAGATCGCACGCTGGTGCGACCAGTAAGTGGAAATCTGTGCGGTTGAGAAGCACGTACCGGTCGACAAACGTCGCCTTGGTCGTGAACGCGTCGATCTGCTGGAGAATCACGACGACGTCGTGCCACTGCTTTGACGACTCGTCAAAAAGGCGAATGTGGCTGTTCGTGCCGCCCACAGCGGCCTCCAGGCGAAACTGCACGACACCTGAGACCGCGAGTGTGTTGCCCTCGATCTGGACGCTGATCATGTTGGTCTCGGAACAGTAGAAAGGATCCGCTTCCTCCAGCGGCATGTCGGATGAACTGCCTTGGGGCCCAGCCCCTGCACGAGCATGAACCTTTCTAGTGGTGGACGCTGGCGCAGCAGGCGTCGTCGTCGCGCCGTGGAGCGCGTTCAGTTTCGTGTGGATCATTTCGAGCTGAGGCGATCCGCAGCATGCCGCCGCCTGTTTACTACTAGATGATGAGGGCATGGCGAAAAATGATTTCGTGCCCTGCAGGCGAGACTTGTGCTTGAAACTAGGCTCGAAAATTAGACGCAGGCTCGTCTCGTTGCGGATCAAGTACCGAGGCTGAATCACGACTCGCCGCATCGGCAGCTCACTCGTGGCGCCATGAAGCGTGACGTTGATCGACGCCTTGCGACCCTGATAGTCTTCCATCGAGCACAGCACTTCATCGTTAGCCGATATGGGGGAGCGGGATGATGGCGACGGAGGTGTGGGTGTGGAGGACGAGACCCCTGCCGCAGCGCTGGCCATGATGGACGAAAAGCCGTTTGCTCCTCCCTTGGCGTCATTAGTGGGGGACAGCATAGTGCCATTCGTATCTATCGTACTGGGCAACTTAAAGAGCTTGCCCCAGCTGAAGCCCGTCATGGACACGGCACAGTACGTCGTCTCCTGGAGCGACGACGCCAGAAACTGCATGCTGCCGTGCGGAGCGATCTTTTCCGAGGCCACAATGTGCGAGTACTCTCGGTCCTGCGACACACCCGCGCGGCGTACTTTCTTGAAGACAAACGCCACGACAAACACGGCGACGCCGCACTTGTTTTCAAACGTGAGCGTTGGCAGCACACGCAGCTGTGCGTACTTGAGGTTGCTGCTGTTCGAGGCCGTGAAGAAGCGATGCCAGACGCGAAAGAAGGCGCCGTTGGCACGGCAGATCTGGCTTACGTGGAGCGGCTGTGAGCCGTCAAACATGCGCTGGCATTTGCAGTCGAAGTCGTCGAGCACAAGCGAGCACGCGGCAATGGTTTCGGCTGCCTCGTCTTTGTCGTTGAGGAGCAGCTCATTACTCCAGCGATGATCTCGCTCCCACACTGTCGATTGCGTTTGCGTGTTGTCCACCTCGGAGTTAGTCGAGAGCTCAAGGCGGTGGGGGCGAATGAGGAGGCGGAGTCCGACGATCGAACGAATCAGTGTGATGGGTACGCCACACGCACTCTGCGGCTCGACGACTCCAAACGTCGTGGTCGTTTTCCCATCGTCTCCAAGCAACGCACACTCAATGGGGACGTCGGCATCGTTGAACACGCGCACGAGGGACGAGACTGTGAGCGTGCGATAGCCAAACACGGCCGAGATATCAAACAGCGCGAGTAACACTTTCGGGGACGGTAATGCATGGGATGAGGAAGAAGAGACGGTTCGGCTGTTCGTCCTGGACACTGGCTTGGGAAGCACCGAGTAGACGTACTTGCCAGCGCTGTGGATGCGAACATCGGTCAGTGGATGCCACTCGTCCTGGCCCCAGCTGAACGACAGCGTCTGGTCATTGGGAAGCGACGGGAAGATGGCAGTTGAGAGCTTGAGCGGTACCTTGTGGCCGGCTTGGAGTACCTCATGGGTGTGCTTTGTGCGTGGCACGTACGTGAAGCCGCTTCCACGCGAGCGCGATGGCGCATGGTCGCTTACCCAGTACGTGATGCTCATGCCCGTGTCATTTGCCAAGTAAAATCCACACGAGATCACACTAGCACTCGCTGGCGAAATGGCGTTTCGCTGGACGTTGCTATGGCTGAGCGGCTCGAGCTCTTTCGCGATGGCACAAAACGTATCTAGAAGCCGCGGCGAGAAATTTGCATTGAACGAGTGCGCGTCACTACCTGAGATGTCGATCTTGGTCGACGCCTTGCCCGTGCCGTCGGTCTGCCCTCGTAAAGTGAGTGTGAATGTCCAGGGTTCGAGAATGGGTTCCCACGACCCAAGCACGGCATTAAATGCCCAGACGCTCAGCCCTTCGTCGTCTCGAAGATCTGCGTCACTATCGTTTGGAAAGTGGAGCCGCACGTCCAAAGTTTGAGGCACTGACATCGTGGCTTCGGTTGGCTTTGAAGGCGTCTCCGTGTGGACGTCGCAGACCATGCGAAAAGAGTACACTCGAGCCAGCGGCGAAAAGTACTCGCCAATCTCGCGCACAAACGTCACGCTCGCGTCTTCCAACATCAATGAAACGATCGATGATTTGGCCAGTTGGTGAACACCAACAACAGGCGCTGGCGTCTCGGTCGCTGACGACGAGGAAGGCGTTCGTGAACTGCCATTTCGCCGTTGGCTTTTCATGCTCGAAGCGATGATGGCTTCACTCGCGATCGCATCGATCAGCTTTTGCACTTTGGCCAGTAGCACGAGGTCAAACGTGCACAGCACGGCGTGGAAGTGCGTGAGCGAGGCCGTGATCGTGGTCGTATTGTCAATATCCTCCGTGTCGACGAGGTCCAGGTCTACGGCGAAGTCGTCACACAGCACACGCCGATAGTCAAGTTGTGGGGCAGCACGCTTGGGTGGTGGGTAAGCTGTAGACATTGAGCCTCTTATGTCGCGTGGCGTGGACGCGCACGTCGGTGTTGAGCACGGCGACGGTGCCACAGCGCTGAGGCTGCTGTGTTCCGGAAGAGGTGGCCAGCGCGCAGCGATTTCCAGCGACATTTTACGGCCAAAGACCTGGATGTGCTTGCTCCCCCTGTCGCCATCGCCTTCGCTATACCGCACAACCGCACAGCCACTGACGGCCAAGTGGAGCGGAAGTGCCTTTTTGTCTGGTGTGACGACGGGATGCTCGGCGAGCATGCAGTGGACCATGCCCGTTGTTAGTGATACGCTCAACGGATTCCCCTTCTTCTTGATGTAACCTGGAAACGTCGGCTTGACGGCGAGATGCGGCATCGCACGGGTCATCAGTGTGAAGAATGACGGCAGCAGTGCGCACGTGTCCACGTAGATACGGGCCTCCAGCGGCGGCATCGCTACCGTTGACCCGGGCAATGCGTGGGTGGGGCCCTGCTGGTCGATGGTCACGTCCAAGCACTGCAGACCAGTGTCCTCAGATGCCAGGTACAGCTCTCCGCACTCAACTTCCCGGTGCTCTACACGCGATGCAATACGGTCTTCTTCTGCTGCATCAACTCCCGCCATGTCGACGGCATCCACTTGATAGAAACGAGCACGCGATGCCGTGACACGCTGCTGACCCCGAGACGAGGCGAACCCCTGTAGAGACACTTGTACGTTTTCGAGATCCATGCGACCAATCGTTCGCTCTGCTGCACCTTCTATATCGGCAGCTTTCTTGCGCGCTCCGTTAGATGATCGTAATAGTGCGAGTGATAAATCCCCCATCGCGACCTGAACATCGAGAACTTGCTTCTCGTCGTCGCCGTCTTTCATGCCCACGCCATGGGAATGCAAAAGCTCAGGCCGTCCAAAGTTTTCATCGGCGAGACACGTCAAGAGCTCAACCTGCTGCTTCTCCAGTGCCAGTGTCATGCACCGGCCGACAGCCTGGATATTGAGCCGTGGTTTTTTGCTGGAAGTTTCCGCCACGACCGCCCAGTCACTGGGCCGTTCTAGAAACACGCGAATGAAGCTGCAGTAGTTTTCCATCTCTTTTGCAACATCTTCCAAGTCCAGCGGACGCTTAGGTTTGATTGGCTTTTCAGTTGACGAATCATCAACGGCGACACTCGGTTTCCGCTTCCTGAGTTTGCGCGGAATAGGGAGACTCACAAGGTCGATAAACACCGATTCTTGGCTGAAAATCGTAGTCTTGGACAACGCCGCCGCGTGCTCGTGGGCATGTTTCTCCCGCACTTGGGTTGCTCGTTCCACGGCCTCGTCGATCGATGCCACTGCGTCCGTATGGTCACGTGTCATGTCCACCAGAAACGATGCGAGTTGGATTCCGTCGGCGCGGACCAACAGCTGTTCAACCTTGGGGTCCTTTGGGCATGGACGAGAGGAGACCACGAGCTGTGCCATGTCCAGCTCAAGACGCTCGGGCTTGCGCTCACGCGCAATGGCATTGCCCACGGGGCCGCGTGGAAGCAGCACTTTGATCTTGTCGGCCTTGACATCCAATTTCGTTCGCGGCGCCGTCATTGTCTTGGTCACGTCGCGCGGCTGCAATTGGATGCTGACCCAATTGAAGAAGCCCAAGATCTGCTTGGTCACGTGATCCGATAATACTTGGACATGGGCGTCCACATAGTTGAGCTCCACACGGGAGACCTCCGCAGAAACAAACGACGCGGCACCGGTGCGATGCGCGAGCACAGCTCCCTGCCCCGCTGACTCCATCTTCACTTTCATCGTCTGTACTTGGAGTAGTTCACAGACGTCATCACCACCAGTGAGGTCACCATTGTCGGAAGGCACAAAGCGAGACGACTCGAGGAAGATGCCGTTGCTAGCGTGCACATGGGCTGTCGAATAGCTCGAGCCACAGAGCGTAGCTGACTTGCACGTGAGGTCTTTGCCGTACAGCTTCAAGGCAAACCGTTTCGAGAGCGTTCCGTGCGGTCGCATAAACACAAACCATTTGTCCACTGCAAGCTCCATTGAGAACGGCGGCAAGGGTTCAGGCTTCATCGCCGAGATCTCCCCATCACTAACGTGGATTGCCTCGGGGTCTCTGGCCGAACTCGTCGAGTCGCTGCTGCTTGTACGACTGGACGACGCGCTGCTGGGTGCGCTCTTGGCGACGACCGCATTGCCCCACAAATACGAGCGAAAAAGGGCGACCAGCAAATCGTGGTCCCAGTAGACCACGACTTGCTGCATCTTGACTTTACCCTTAAACGGCATGGCTGAGGATACCAGCACCGTCACTTTCTGACCAATCTCAATCAGTTTGCTGGACGGCTCACCCGTTTCTGTGAATGCCGCGTCTGGTTCGTCGGGTTGCTCCTTCATGCTTGATGTGCGTGAGCCTGGCAGCGAATCGTTGACCTGGGAAATTGCCTCGGCGGTCGTGAGCTTGATCTTCTTGCCGTGCGAGTCTACACGCGCTTGAAGACGAGTGGTTTTCCGCTTGAAGAAGAGCAGCCGTCGAAAGTCGGCTGCGATCGCTTGGCCTGCCGACGAGTATTTCGCTTCGACATTGATGAGACGAATGTCCAGTACCAGGTCGATCTCTGGTTCGTTCTCGACTTTTGCTGTTACATCATCTGCAGAACGCACAGACGGGTTCTCGGCTGGCACGCCATCTCCTACACCTTCCAGCACAATGAGAATCTGCGGGATGTGGACGCACAACGTAAACCGCTCGTCGTTGGGATCAAACTCTTCGACTTCCGTGACTGGCTTGGGTTTCGGTTTCTGTGGCGACTGGGTGCAGTCGCTGATATCATGCGTTCCAGACTGTCGCATGAGCTTTGGATGGAGCTCTTGCTTACTAGCGGAGAGAGCCCACGTGGCCGACGCCTGAACAACTTGCTGGTATTGTGCACTCGATAGCGTAAAGTAAATCGGCGGGGCCGTGCATTTCATCGCCCAGCACGGCACACGGTGCGGATCCGTCGTCTTCTTCTCTCCACTAAACACAATGCGGGTCTTGCGCAGGATTGTCGACCGCTTTCGCCTCGCCAGTTCGTAATAGCTGTTTGTTCTCGTCGTCGACGCATTGACGGAAGGCGTTTGAACCACTTCCTGCTTTGCCTCGCCGGCCGCATTCTCGCCCTTGGAGACGGTCCGTGGAAGCCCGTCTATGAAGACGACTTCGACACCATCGATGATAAAGTCGAACGTGTCCAGCAGGTTGCCACTCTTGAATTTCATATCCGAGAGCTTGGCTTCGAGGATCGGCGACGCCTCACTGCTGAGCACAAACACGTCAAAGACCGGGAGCACGACGCTGAACTCCACCACGCGGGTCGGTGCGGTGGCGTCCTTTTTACTTCGAGCATCGTGCTTGTGGCGTTCGACAGCCCGTACGGCGGCCGCCGGTGGTTTCGAGAAGACGGCATTATTGAGCCACACGGACGAATGTGCCAGCGCTTCTTCGGCATTTTCTTTGAGCTCTGGAGCGACTTCGACTTGGATTGTAAAATACGCTTGCAGTTTGGAGGCCACGGCCAAGTGGTGAATATATCGGAACGGCTGGAACACACAGCTCAACTTGAAGTGTGATTCCGCTGAGTCAATACTGAGCTCGACAAACTTGGAACCCTGTCCGGTCGACGCCCTTTCGTTTGTTTCCTCCTTGAGCTGCGCGAGTGTGTAAAACAACGGCTGCGGCTCGAGCGTGCCTGCATTGCTTCGCACGGCGTGGCTAAAGTCAAGCATCTGAATCGATCGGATACTCGTGGAGATCGTACAGGCATTCGTGCGCTGAAAGATCGCGCACACAAACTGGTCGAGATCGAATCGCAAAAACTCTTTTGTGTGGACGGCGGTTGGGGCATCGGACCCGCCAGCAGTGTGAGTTGGCTCGACCAGCGAAAACGCAAAGCTCTTCACGGCCAGGTCCAGCGCATACAGGATCGCCTTGGAATTGAGCTTTTCTTTCTCCTTGGCGGCGAGCGCCGTGGACGACGCGTGCATTTGCTGAGCGATTGCCGTGTACAGCAGCAATCGCTCGCGCGGATCCATTCGCCGAAGCACTGATGCAGATGCACCCGACTTGGCATCGGTGCTGCTAGTACTGGCCTTCCATCGCGCTTTCCACGAGAGCTTCTTGACCGAATCATGGCGACTTTCCTCCATCTCGTACTCTTGTTCAGCGCACAGTCGGAAAAATACAATGGTCTCGACACCCAGTTGGTCCTCAAGGTCCGAGAGTTGGATGCGTTCACCGACCAGCGTCTCGGGGGTTACTTTTTTCGCGGCGCCCCGCAGCAGCTTTTTGTGGAGACTGATGTACGCTTTCCGCTGGAGCCAGAGCTGCCCAAACAGCTCCCACGAACACCGGGGACCCTTGGCCTTGGACATGAGATGGCTTCCACTGTGGGACCCTTTCTTGGACTCGAGTCCGTATAAAATTTGTACGCCGTAGAGCGCGTACATCCACCAGGACCTTGCGTCTCGCTTCGCGGGGATTTTCGGTCGTTTCTTGCGTATATGGATCCGCTTGAGATAGATCTCATGGGTCGATACGAAGTTGACCACGCTCACTACATCGTTGCACTGACTCTCGGTCACAGAGGCCCCTATCGAGCCAATGTCGGCGACAAACTGGAGCCGTGGGATCGACGCCAACGTGGCTTCATCGTGGTTCACGGTCATCTTGGCGCTGATATTAAACGGGCGAATGATGTAGGCTTCGGGCGGTGGCTTCTGCCGGCGTACACCCACAAGATCTTGTGCCTGCGCGGACGTATTATCACAGTAGAGACCGACTTCAATGACCTCAAGTGTCTTGTGGACAAACGGCGTGTGAGACTGCGCGCGATCCACGAAGGTCACGTGGCCGTTCGCATTCGTCGTATGCGTCACAATCGACGCGATGGTCACACCGACGGCAAAGGCGTTTTTCGAGAGCAGTTGGGTCGTGTCTTCGTACCGCACGTGGATATTCTTGATCTCGACCGAGACATTATCCAGGATATTGTGTAGCATTTTCTCACGGTACCCCCACGCAGACGTCGGGTCCGCTCCACCGGCGCTCGGACTCGCGGGGGCAGCGCTTGCACCGCTCTCTTCGCCGGCCTCCGACACGCGCCGTCCGTCCTCCGTCTTGCTCTTTTCCAACAGCTCGCGCACACGGATCTCTTGTTGCTTGGCAAACCTCATGCGCAGCTCGTACGAATCTTCGGCACCGTCGAGCATCTTACCGTGCTGTCGCAGCTGCTGCATCTCGTCCTGGTGAGCAGGCACGACCAGAAGAAAGACGTCTTCGATCACGAGCTTGACGGCTTCTTTCGTGAGCCGCTTCCACGGCACTTTGAGCGCGAGCCGGCCCAGCGTGCCAGCCTTGACGCGCAGCGGCAACTGGAACTTGTCGAGCGCCGCAGCCTTGAGCTTGAGCTCGCGCACTTCGACCTTGCCCCCAAAGAGCGCGATCTTCATCTTCTCGGCGTCGAGGCCCTCGACCCATTCGGATACGTACTCGACGAGAATCGACTCGACGACCTTCTCAAACATCCTCTACAGAACGGCACGGGCAGCGAGACTAGCAGGAGCTACCGGAAGAGAACCGCGTCAAGGGCCGAGCCGCTGTGTTGGCTTAATGCTGGCCCGACTCCCCGTCGTGGCAGCGGATGCCGTGCGTTGCCGTTGCCGGTCGCCTCCCCAGTCGTGCCATCCGCTCCAGATCCCGAGGAGCCGCCGAACGGAAACGTCATTCCCTCTGTAACCGCATACCCTTCCAATACCTCCCTGTGCTAAAGAATACGCAGCCTGCCTTACACGATAATCCAATTGCTCGTCATCCGAGGAATGGGCACGGCCCGCACGAAGCGGAAGAATGCGCACAAGCGCAAGGCGCGGCGCGTCTTCGCGACGATATCGGCGGAGCTTCGAGCGACGGTACAGTGTGCTTTACATAGAAGCGCATGTGCGAGCGAGGGAGGGGGTCTGATAGAGAGCGTGGCTGAAAGCAGGAGGAAGCAGAGCGGACGCCCGAGGCGCTGGAGCACGAGCGCGAGCAGCACGAGGCCGAGCGGCGCCGTGTGCATGAGCAGTGGACGCGCGCCGTCGCAGCGTCCAATGCTGCGTTCGAGAAGAAGGCGCGCATCCAGGAAGAGCGGCGGCAGCTGCTGCGCGCGATCCGAGAGGTGCGATGGCTACAGTCCCCTCCCATACAAATACTGTATGGAGGAGGAGACGCGCACGCATGGACCCACTCTTTTGTTGACCCATTTCTGTGTACAGCGAATGGCGCAAGGTGATGAGGATGGCGCATGATTGTTCCAAAGGACGCTCATTGGCCACGCCAGAAACGCGCTCGAGATAACGTCAAGCGCGGGGCGGTCTCAGCATTCGGCGGCCATTACGCACGGCGCGAAACGCCGACGGGCCCATTGCATACGTTGAAGAGCGGACGGAGCCTTCGTGAACCTTACCCATCCATGTGATGGAGAACTTCTTAGCCAACTTCAATTCCCAGAGAGGGAATTGAAGTTGGCCGTGAAGTGCTCGGCGCAGGTGGTCCCCGGGAAAATAGTCAACAGAAGTCCAGCCCCTGGATGGAATGCTTATGCTATCGGATAGTTTTGGATAACTACGCGCTGACGAAAACAACAAGAGTGTGCGGTTGCTCAAACTGCATTTTGAAGTGCGGAAGGTCTGATACTGTAAATTTATAATCTTTTTTTGTTTTGTTTTTTCGAATTTGCTCCCCATCATCCATGTGTCACGTTGCACCTGGTGGACGGTCACCCATAAAGAACTTGACCTCTGGTCCATTTAACCCTACCCCCTTTTCCTGTGTTTGCCCCAATCATTGGGCGATCCCCAACTCTCGGACCACACTGGTCGCTTCCGATTGGCTGCTGTTTCACAGAGCCGTTCGAAATATGTTGCTGTTTGTATGCGTGTTCTGACTTCCGCCCACCAGTTTGCCTAATTTTCTATGCCGGGGTTTGACCTCTGCATGAGCGATTTCTTCGGAGATGCTGCGGCTGAAAGCCGCCAACGATTCTGACAGTCAGTCTGAGACTGGCTGTCACTGCCTGCGGCAGTCCACGGAAAGGGCAAAGCCTCACCTGGCCAGTTGGGTTTCCATTACGCCCGCCACTGACAGTAAACGGAAATCTCCACTGTCGCCCAGCAAGCTTCGGCCGCCAGCCGAGCAGAACCAAGTCAAGGTGGGAGCGGAAAAGGCACGGAGAACGTTCCGTACCGTTTGATCCCCCAACGTTCCATCCAAAAAACGTTGGCGTTCCGGGGACTTCGGGCCCAGGATCCGTTTGCTCGCGGACGCCAACAACCAACTTCCAACAACGACACATTTCGACGACTTCCTCCATCATGGCCATGGCGCCGCCGCACGGCGGCTTCCGCGTCAGCGACTCGAGCAACGGCAGCGGCGGCGTGAGCCTCGGGTCCTCGAATCGAGACGCGGGCACGCTGCCGCTGCCGGACGACTACTTCCAGACGCCGGCGCTCAACAACAAGGAGACGAAATACCTCATTAACCTCGCCAAGCGCGCCTGCAAAGAAGTCGTCTTCTACTCGCGCCGCAGCGGCGGGCCCATGCAGTGGGTCCACCTCTCGTCGGACGACGGCGTCGACGTGTTCCAGGGCATCGACGAGAGCGCGACGGCCTCGGCCGCCGTCGTCGGCGCGTCGTCCGAGACCAAGTCCATGACGTACCTCCGTGGCGCCACGCGCATCTACGCCACGATCGACGAGATTGCCGACTTTTTCCAGCTCGACACGCCCATGAAGCTCAGCGGCTTCACGCAGACCGTGGGCAAAGACGTGCTCGACCAGAAGACGCTGTACGACCTCGCGCTGCCCACGGAGGAGAACCCAAAGCACTACGTCGGCGTCAAGTGGAGCGCCATCGAGTCGCCGTCTAAGCTCGCGCGGAACCGCGACTTTTGCTACTTGGAGTGCCACGACGAGTTCATCGACACGAACAGCAAGAAGCGCGGCTGGGTGCGCAGCGTGCACTCGATCCGGCTGCCCTTTTGCCCCGTGCTCACAAAGTCCCACGGTCTCGTGCGCGGCAGCCTCTACCGGTCCGGCTTTGTCTTTCTCGAGTCGAGCGACCGCACGTACGTCGACGCCGTGCACACGCTGCACGTCGACATCAAGGGCAACGCGCCCAACTGGCTCAAGATTCTCGTCATGAAGCGCCGCATTAAAAACATCTCGGAAGTGAACCGGTACTTTCAGCTGCGCCGCCTGTGCGAGGGCCGCTTGCTGGGCGATCTCGAACTGCCCTCGACGTCGGGCGCCGCCAAGTGCGACGTGTGCAGCCACCGGTTCGGCATCTTTTCGCGCAAGACCGCGTGCCGCAAGTGCGGCAAGATTGTGTGCGGGTCGTGCGGCCACCATTTCATTCTCGACTATGCCGGTGTCGGCGCCAAGAAAGTACGCATCTGTACGCACTGCGCCGACCACGTGGTCCACGGCAGCGACGGCAACACGAGTCGCGGCTTGGTGGGCGCCCACCGCGTGGACAGCGCGGCACGGCCGCTGTACGACCAGTCGCCGAGGACGCGCTCGTCGTCTGTGCGCATTGCGCCGTCGCGGCTCAATCGCCAGCCGTCGCAGTCGAACGAAGAGCGCGAGTATTATGAACGCAATGAAGACGCCGAAGGACTGGCCGCCATGGAAGACGCCAAGCGCATGAACCGTGAGTACCAAGACCACGTCGCACGCACGGCCGCCTTGCCGCTCGATGGCACGATCCCATCGCCCGCGGCCGTCGGCGGCATGCCCCCCAAGGCGTCTCGGCGTCCATCAGGACATCGTACCGTCAGGTACGCCGACAGCTTCATTGGCAACGTGGCGGATGATCCGATCCCTCCGCGCTCACGCATGTTTCAAGAATACCTCCAGCATGAGCGGCTTCGCCAAAAGAGCATTGGCACGCCGGTCGTGGACACGCCACCCCACAACCGCAAGTCGATCTTGCGCGCGGGCGGCGCCCCGGCCCCGGGCGAGCTGCTCTCGCGGACGCGGCAAAACGGGCAGGGACGGTTCTCGAGCAACTCGACCGAGCTCGAGTTTCAGCTATCGCCACCGCCGCCGCCGCCTCCGGCGTCTCTGCATGCCCACAGTCCGCCCAAGGTTCACTTCGACACGATCCGTAGCGGCAGCGAGTATGAACCCGACTTTGAGTACCCCATGTCGAGGCTCCACGAGAGGTATTCCGACGAGATGACTGTGGGCGCGCCGATCCGCCGGTCGGATCTGTCGGTGCGCCGCTCTGATTTGTCCGCGGGCGGTCGCATGTCCAGACAGTCGTCGTTGGACACGCTTCAGGCACTTGTCGCGGAGAAGGAACGCGTCCCCGACGACGTTTTCCACCGTGGCAACCCGTCGCCGTCGCGGGCGGCCCCTGCGATGTACGCGTCGCCCACGAGCACCAACTCGTTCTCGCACGGCCCCTCATCGCTCATGTACAGGCAGCGACCATCGCCCCACCACCAGTCGTCACGACAGCAACTGCACGAGGACAGCGAGTTTGAGCAGTTCAAACGCAATTACTTTGACGCCCGGAACAGTGGCATGGACCAGCTCCAAGAACGGCTCCAGTCCCAACCCGCTGACAAACTGCCAGACATCAGTGATAGCCAAGTTGATGGCGATTTCCGGTACGGGTACGACGCTACGACCGTCGGCAGTGACGACACGGACTTTCAGGACAGGGAGTATGAAGTACCCATGTCTGCGGAGAGTATTGCACGGCTATCATCTCGACGAGCTGCCAGCGACGAGGCGGAGATACCGGGGGTGACGGCCACCACAACACGGGAGCCTGTGGCCGACATGGCGACGGTCATGGCGCTTTCGGCGATGAAGTTGTACGAAAAGGAGAATGGTCTCGGCGCCGAGATTTCCGAGGAGACGAGGCAGGCCGCGCTCAAGAAGATGATCGAGATTTACTCAAGCGAACTGGAGCGCAACCACCGCCATGCTGGCGCTGGCGACCACCAGCACCGCAGTGGAGGGCGCATGGGGCAAAGAAGGGCCAGTCTCTCGACGACCCAGTCGAGTGCGATTGCGCCTGGCCACCATCGCATCAATCGCCAGTATGCCCAGACGGAGATGGCCTACACTCCCGACTCGACCGAGTATCGCGACCTGTCGGATCTGTCTGCCAGTGCGTTTAGGGCCTACCAGAAGGAAAGCCACGAAGACCGCAGGTCCTCGCAGCCTCGCTCGGACGCCGAACCCAGCCTGCCCAGCACTGGTCCAGGTGACTCGGCCCGTCGTCGCCAGCGAGGCGGCACGGACGACATGTCCCGTGCCGACGCCACCGCGACGCACCGTGGCAGCCTGCCCAACAGCGAAGGCGGGCTCGCCCTCAAGCTGCGGTCCCCCGTGCGGGACGACGTCTCGGACACGTTCAGCGAATTGGATCTCATCGATCTGCCCCATCTGATGCGAGCTGATGCCGAGGGGGCGACCAACCCAGCCAACACCAACGATCGTCGAAGCAGCCTCGAGCGGCTGAGCCACGACAGTCACCAGACCACATTCTCCGAGATCTCGGGCGGACGCGTGTCATCAATCATTGACCCGACCCAGCCGAGTCCTCGGATGAGTGAGCCCAACCAAAACCACACTCGCTCGAGCTACTCGAGCCTCCACGCCGAGCCAGGCTTGCACTCGCCGCTGTCCAAAGCGCAGCAGCCGCAGCACCGCGACTCGCTCTCGTCGCGTTCGGACGATGGGGACGTCGACGGTGTTGGGAACACGACGAACCGCACCAAGATGACCCAGTCCGAGCTCGAGCGGTACCGCGCGTCACTCGCGCAGATCATGGCCGAGTACAATACCGACCACAATTCGTCACTGGGGATCGCTCAGCTGCTTCAGCCCGACCGCGAGCGCGAGCCGAACGCGCGTGGGAAAGGCACGAACCCGACCGCGGCGCAGCCTGAGCTCGACCATGTGCTCCAAGAACTGTATCTGTGAGTCGTCGAAAACATCGTAATAAAACGCGTGCAGCAGTACAAAATCAGAAAGTTTAGATATATGATACGCAACGGTGGGACCCATGCCTGCTGACGAGCCGTGTGCGGAGTGGCTGGGCTTGTGTTTGCTTCCTTGGCAAACTCGTTCCTCAAAATGCTGTCTACAAAACCACTCGCGACAGGAGCGAGTCTAGAAATACACTTAAGTGTGGTGGAACGACGACCGGAGCGACTGGTCGACGAGCTGCGGCAGCACGGCGTCAACGTCGGGCGAGTCGCTCACGGGTTCACTACCGCTGCGTTCGTGAAAGCTGTCCATCTGCACCCGCAGAGGATCGATAAACGACTCACTCGTTTCAAACATGTCGGTCTCGACGCGGAACGAGACGCGCGACTCGTCTCGCGACGACTGGCCGGTTTGGGTCGACGGACGCGTGAGGTCGTCGTCGTCGCAGTCGCACGAGGCCTCGACGACGCCTTCGTGGACGTACTGCGTGGCCCCGCACGAGCGGCACGCGCGCGTCACGATCGGCTCGCCGTCGACGTCCAGAATCGACCCGGCCAGCAGTGCACCTTTGGCCCACCGGTCGCTTGCGATCCACTCGCCGCTGGGGGTCTCGACGTACTCGACGGGGTCGCCAGTGCTTACGGCATCCGGCGACTGGGGCGGCTCCGGTTGCGTGTCGACCATTTGCGACCACCGCACTTTGGCGGCTGCAGACTGGAACGACCTCGGCGACTCGGGCGAGCCGGCCAGCGGCGGGTGGCTGATTTGCTGTTGTGCCAAGAACGCGAGCGCGACATTGTGAGTCGGCTGCGGCGGCGGCTGTGTGGCAAAATCGAGCGCGACGTTGCGTGGGGTCGTGTTGTTGGACCCGGATGTGGAAGACGGCTGGCGCGCGAACTCGAGCGCAATGTTTCGAGGGGCTTGCGCGGGCTGAGACTGCTGAGGCTGTCGGGCAAACGCGAGTGCAATGTTTGCTCGCGGTGCAGAAGGCGCTGCCGGTGGCGCCTGCTGCTGGCGAGCAGATTGTGGACTTTGCGACTGCTGGCCGTGGTACTGGTAGATCGGCGTCGGCGCCACCGGCGAAGAGTACATGCCGCTGAGCGGCCGCGGGCTTTGACGCGAGTTGCCCACGGGGCGAGGTCGCTGGTTGTTCTGCTGCTGGTGAAGTCGCTCTTCATACTGTCGCGCGGCATCAAACGAATTCGCGCGCTCCAGGTGATCGTCAACCACGGCGTACCGCGCCGACGGCGGAAAGTTTCCTTCGAGCGCGTTGTTGACTTCCGAGGCGGCCAAGTCGCCGCTCTCTCGAAACACGGACCGGCCCGAGACGTCCGACGGAATGCGCACGCGGAACCCGTTCCCGTTCGGCGAGTTGGACTCGACTGTGCGGCGCGACGCGACGCGGCCGCGGCCAATCAAGGGCTCGCCACGCGGCTGCTGGTACGAGATACTCGGGAGCGGTCTGCCGAGCGTGTCGGCGTCGTACTGGGTCCACAGGTTCGTGAGATCGGCCGTACCGCGGATCTCGCCATGGGTAAAGTCGCGGATCTCGGACGTGAAGTCGCTCTCGCGGTACAGCGCCTGGCTTTCTCGTGTCGGCGGAAACTGGTGCTGCTCCTGCTCCCGGAGTTCCTGTTCGTACTTGAGCTGCTGCAGTGCAAAGTACGCGCTCGGCTCCATCATGTTGGACCGGTCCGAGTAGAGCGGGTCAGCGGACCCGGCCGAGCGGATCAGCGAGCGCTCACTGAAGGGCTCTTCGGCTGTCTGCTGGAACGGTGACTCGCCGTACTCATCGTGCTCGGGCATGGAGTTCGAGCGCCGGATGCGTCCCGTGCGGTGCGGGCGGTACTGGTACAGATCCGGCCGTGCTCGTCCACCGCCTCGTCGCCGTGGGTTGCTGTCATCGTCACTGCTGCTCGTGTCGTGCGGTAGATTGAATGCCACCTTGTGGGCCGGCGTCGCGTGGCACGCGCGCGCCTCGGCCGAGCACACGGTGCAAATGCGCACTTTCATGCTGCCGACCACGGGCACGTCGAGCTGCCAGTCGCTACTGCAGTTTTTGCACACGCACTCGCCGCACTTGCGGCACACAAAGCGGCGCGCAAACTTGGCAAACTCGCGAAAGCAAAAGTGGCACGAGCCCTTGATCTTGGTCTTGGGGATGTCGAGATCGCCCAGCAGCGGCGACGAGCTCAGGCGCTGCTGCTGCAAGTACTTGTCAATGGACGCGAGCGCGGCGATGCGTTGCGAGAGGAACTTTGGCTGGAAAATCTCGGGAAAGTGGCCCTTGAGGTCCATCTCGATCGTGTACGTCGTGTCGAGCACGCCGGGCTTGTCCGTCTCGACCGCGATGAGGCCGCAGCGATAGAGCGACGCGCGCACAATGCCGTGGGGCTTTTCGAGCGACGGGCAGCACGGCATCTTGATCGAGTGCATGCTGCGCACCCAGCCGCGGCGGCCGTTGGCGTCGCGGAACTCCTTTTGGCACTCCAAGTAGCAAAAGTCGCGATTCCGAAAGAGCCGCGACGGCGACTGCACGAGGCACCACTTGATGCCGACGTACCGGCGCGGGTGGTCGCCCGACGGCTGCACGAGCGAGTAGAGCGTGGCCATGTCGAGCAGGTCCGGGTTGAACAGGAGCCCGTGCTCGGCGAGCTGCCGGTTCGTGTCGAGCTTGAAGAGCATGGCAAACTCCTCGATGCTCGCGCTGACCTGGGCGACACCGCGCAGACACGTCGCGTCCTTGAGCGGCGCATTGGTGGTGGCGTTCGAGGTCGTCGTGTTGGGCGTCCCCGGGTCCTTGTTGTTGTTGACGTGGAGGCGGTGCGACTTTTCGTACCCGCGCAGAATCTCAATGCCCTTGACCGTGGCCATGGGCCGCCACAGCAAGTTGGCGTGGTCCGGTTCGCGCGTGTCGCGGATGAGGTGGTTGGCCGTCTCATTCGCGAGCCGCACGAGGTACTTCTTCATGCGCTGGTCGAGCTCTGGGCAGTGGAAGTGGTTGCGCCCGAGAAAGACGGCAGCCGACGACTCGGGCGCCGACCCGGTCGCCGTCAGGGAGCGCTGCTCGCGGCGCGCAGGAGGAGGAGCCTGCGACGGACCGGGAGGAGGAGGGGGTGCGCGACGCGAGGACTGCCGTTGTGGACGGGAGGAAGGGCGCGGGCCATCGTCGTCGTTGACGTGCGGGTAGTAATCGTTGCCGTTGGCCATGTTGGCGTTGGCTCTGTTGGCGTTGGCTCTGTGGGCGTTGGCGTTGCTGTCACGTGGGATGCGTCCGTAGCCGTCGCCCGGGAAGGAACTGGGCGCGTACCGCACCGACGTGCGTACGCCGTCGGGCTGCATGATGTGTGTGGTCTATTGGCGTGCGTCGCGGGATTGTTGGAAAATCTTTGGCGTCTTGTTCTCCGAACTCGCGGATCTGCAGCAAAACGCGCCAACAGTTGGCGTCCCCCCGCTGGTGGAAAGAAAGGAAGAAAAACTGGGCGGGCGAGAAAACCGGGACCGGAGTTTGTTTTTTCTTTTCCTGCTTTGCTCCGCGCGGATCACTGGACACGGAACACTTTTCTTTGTACTGCTTGCACGCGGAGGGCGTTGAAGACAATGGCGAGCGGGAGTGGATTCTTTTGTTTTTTAGTGCTCGGGTTGATTGTTCGCGTGAACTCTGCTGGATGAGAATCCAACTTCGCCACGCCAACTGGGTCTCAGAAAGGGACGAGAGCGGAGAACTGAATAGATCCGAGCAGACGCGATTACTGACCAACCCCGTGGCAGTGTTGCGAGAGAGAGATAACGGGTTGGGAGGATGGCCAAGAAAACAACTAATAATGACTACAGTACTGTAGGATTCTGGCTGTGGGCAGAGAGCTCACAAACTTTGTGAGCTCTGCCCTCTCCGTGGCGAAGAGATGTAGAGTTTGGCGAGGCCCACTGGATATTGTGCAGCGCGATCGGCAGCTTGACGTTAATTCCCAACATTGGAGGTGTATAATCTGCGGGCAATGGCACTAGCTTTTCCGTGCCGATGAGAAATTGGCGAACCACAGGGATTCCACGGCCGACTGCTGTCAACTATCGTCAAGGCCTGCAAGGTGAGGCCTGACGATTGTCCGGATGTTCGGCCAGTTCCTTGACTCTATCTTTGAACCCTGGTTGTCGCTTTGCAAGGCGTCGCCCGCCAAACTCATTCGTGCCATCAACCTAGCCCTAAATATGGATTCGAGCTGGAGTTCAGATCAACTTTGACACTCGTAACATCAGGTGGTTGGATTCGCCATTTCCACCAATGGACGGTCACCACAGTACAACAGTGCACTCGAATAGTACTCCGCCCTGTGATAAGGTTTGATACAGTACTGAAGTTGACGTTTCGCGCGCTTTTTTTTTTCGGGCACATGAAAAGCATCGGAAATGCAGGCGGAATTGGACGCGCGAGCGCGTCGCTCTGAGCGCGAGGAGAGAGCACTGTGGGAGGAAAAATACGCGAAAAAGAAAGAGGAGAATGAGCAGCTACGTGGGAAGCTGGACCGCGTCTTGAAGCACCTCAAGCTCCTGGAGACGACGTTGGCAACGCAGCAGCAGGTCTTGGATCGGTACCAACGCGAACTCGCGGTGTATCGCGGCGGGATCGTCCCGAGAGATGCGAAGAAGGTTGCACCTGACAACAAGAGACCTTCCACGGCCAACGTGCCCAGCGACACTGAGGAGAAGCAGCCCGTGAAACGAGCAAAGCGTGAAAGCGAGGCGCTACGCCATTCACTGCCGCTGACAGATTGTCCCACGCCGGACGAATCCGGTGGCCATTCCAGTCCAAGTCGAAGACGCAGTCTCCCGGAGACGAGTCGGCGACCGAGCGCGTGTGGTGTACGTGAAGAGAATGCTGGTGCCAGTGACGTCTGGACGACACGTAAGCACGATATGGACAGTCGTCGGGCCGCACCGATCAAGGCCACCGACGTGCTTCGCCCACGACAATCCGTACGTCCATCTTCCAGCCTATCGAGCCGCCATGGCAACGCGTGCTACAGCGGTAAGAAAAGTACCGCTTCCGACAGCACGGACGAGTTCCTCAATGACCACGACGCTGCTGGAAGCGTCGACAAAAAGACGAGTGCTGTGAAGTCCGAGCCCAAGCGCGACGAGCGCAGTCCACTGCAAGAGCGATCGACGCATGAGCAACCAGTGCAACGTCGGTATCAGCGGCGGGAGCTTCCATTCAAGAGCCACATATCGGACGCCAAGATGGAGCAGCACCCACACGAGAAAGAGAATGTGTTTGCATACGTCGAAGTCGTTCGCAACCGCGAAGAACGTGCAGCGATGCCCGGTCACGACTGCGTGGAATGCCGCAAGTACTATGCCGCGCTCGGCGGACTCGTGTCGGAAGACGAGATGAAGGACAAGTGCTCTCGCCACCGCGCGCGCTTTGAGCCGTACCAAACGCCCGACGACTTTTGGCGCCTGAGCTTCCCCGACTCGCACGCGGAGGCCTCACCCTAATCAATCTATCCATGGCAACACAGTCCGACTCTTTGCCATTATCCCGCTGTGGTTATCCATTGCGGTGAGGATATCGTGTGCGTCATGAGGTGTCATGAAGGCTCATGTGGTTTGACAGGGCGGAGCAACCAAAGCTTCAAGCAGCTGCGATGGGCCTTCAGTCAGTACACCGCGCAAGCGTATTGAACTAATGGATCCAACTCATATTCAAACAAAGAGGTAAACACGCTTCCACTCACGTCGCTAAAACAAAGGTAATCGCAATCTTCTGTGGACTACGCTGAATCGTTTACCACAGGATACTTGATTATAAAGGTTATTTCATCCGTCCAGTGGGGAAGTGAGAAAGAAAGAAGCCTCCCCCCACCTCCCCACACAGGCAAAGGAGACGGCTCGTTTCCCCCACCAGAATCCCGTCGCCCACCGAAGTCCCTGGCAGCCGCGTCCCCATGCATAACCACTCAGAAGACGACCTGCGCGTGCCGCTCGTGACACCGCCTCCAGCCTCCGATACGTCCAGCAATATGACCTCCAACGCCAACGCCGGCGGCTTCACGTCGCTCTCGTCGCTGCCGCAGCAGCAGCACCCAGGATACAGCGACGCCCGTGCCGCGGCCGCCAGTGCTGGCGGCCACGCGACCAACTCGGTCTCATCGGCGTGGCATAGCATTCGCAAGTGGGACGCCGCCACGATCATCCGCAACTTGCGCTACGTCAATGTGCTGCTCGCGATCCTCCAGGCGCTTGCCGGCTTCATGGGGCTCTTTGACCTCGTCACGCTCGACATTACGAGCTTTCTTATTTCCGTCTACGCCATGTATGTTTGCACCCAACACCCCCATTCTCTCGCCTGTGGTCCTAACTGGTTTGTATGAACACCCATAGTATATTTGCGCTGCTGCTGCTCTCGTTCGAGTGCCGCTTCCAGTCCATGGAGCCAAAGATCCGCCAGCAGTTTGGCTTCCTCTTCACGTACCGCGGCCGCGCGGCCTTCATCTTCTGGTGAGTTTTCTTTCGTTATTTATCGAGGCTTTGGTGGGTATGGTCCACTCACTCAGTCGCTCCATCCTCTTCTCCCAATAGTGTGGGCTTCATGGACTTTGGCATGGACGGCTCGCTCGGGTGGTTCGTGGGCGTGCTCATGTGCCTCAACGCCCTCTTTCACTGCCTCTTGATGATGTGCCACCCCGAGTTCCGCAACGGCCACTTGACGGCGACCATGGACCCCACGGCGAACTATATGCGTGCCGGTGATGAGACAGCGGCGCTGCTTAGCGAGCATCAGGAAGTCGCTGCCAAGGCCGGCGCCTTTATGTATGAGACGGCCAAGGAGAACCCGCAGTTTGCGGTTCATGTTGCGCAGGTGTACACGTCACAAGCGACCAGCACGTCCGCGGGCGGCTACGTGCCGCCGTCTCCGACGCACCCCACGCACTAAGTGAAACTTTATGAGGGGGTCTTTCGCTTGAGCAGATTTCCGAGGGTCGGTTTGTACTGTATAAACAATTCTTTCGCAATGTTTGTGTTTTGTTTGCTTTATCGCCTCTCATCGAGTTGCCGTTGGAGCCGCAAGATGTCTCGCTCTTGTTGCATGCGCTTCGTTGGATCGACCTGCACGCTTCGTCTGTGGAGCCGCAGCATTTCCAACGCCTTCTCCATTCCTGCTTCGGCCGCATCCTTCGCTTCGCTCGCATGTTGCAGCGCCGTCGTCAGTTTCATTGGCAGAAGCATGGGCGTGGACGACGTGGCATCACCAAACAGCTCTCGGCGGAGACCGTCCAACGTGACTCGCTTGGAATCGTACAACCACTTCAGTTCGTCGTGCACGCGCTTAGTGGTTTGTTGGAGACGCTGTTCGCTGGTATCCTTCATCTCGCAGAGGCGCACGAGTTCATCGAATGTGTGCAGCCGGAATGAGTGGTTCGTGATCTGTTCCTCGCCGCCACGGTGGACAAGTTGCACGAGGATCTCAAATAGGCGATGTGCTACTTCGTCTTGCTCGTGGAGATAGGTCTGTGACACCGCATTGCGGGCCGCGTCGCTGCCCGAGGTCGTATCGTACGAACGAATACGCTGCTCGGTGCCTTCGTTGTGCTGGCGTAGCATATCCACGAGTTGCTTGAAGATATTGTCAATCTGCATAAGATCATCCCGTTCGGAATCCAGGAGACGATGGACAAGTCTGAGCCACACAAAGAGAAGCCGTCAGCATCAAGAAAACGATAAGAACGCACAGTACCCGACGCCCACCTCAGTCGAGCATGTTGCACTTCGAATCCTTCCAGCAGCAGCCGCAGTTTAACAAAGCGGTTCTCCTGGCGCCATAATTTCTGTTCATAGCTATGGAGCAATATACTTGTCGACTTGAGGAATGCCAGCTCGTCGAGCTCCTTGGGTAATGTATCCTGGAGTAGCTCACCCAGCTGCTTCTTGGTCTTGTCGAGCGACGCCTGCAGGATTTGCTTGCGTGCCCAAATGGTGTCACGGCTCATGAGCTCAAACTGCTGCACAAGTTGTCGCCTGGAGCTCGTCAGCTGCCGCAAATGGGCTTCGTAGCGCGTCACTTGCAGCTGCGCCAGCAGCGCATCCCGTTCGCCAACTACAAAGGCCTTGCGGAGTCGCTCCAGTTCCACACAGCACCTATGCAGACAAAGAGTATGAGTGACGAACCAATCAGTCACAATGAGCGAAAGCACTCGACTCACTTGTTGTACAGCAATGTGTCTTGATCGCGCAAATTGAGGTCCGCTGGATCCGACTCGTGGAGCCATGGGCTAGGTGGCTGCGGTGTGTCCTGATGACGACGCTTGGACGTAGGTGCTGGTGACATTAAAACATCATCGCTAGGTCTGTTGACTTGCTGTGAGACCTCTCCACTGGATTGGATACGAGGCGTAGGTGTCAGTGCCGAGATGGCCGGTAATCGCGCCTGCAAGGTACGCAAGTGGCGTTCCTCCTGGTCTTGAAGCTGCTCCATGCTGTGATGGTACAAAAAATCTTTCCATTTCCGCGACTGCTCACGGAGCGTAAGTTCCGACGAAGAGGACATGGAAGAGTCCATCAACGAAACAGTGTCCATCGGCGACACCTCGACGAGAGAAGACGGGGGATGGGCGAGGGCCTTACTGGTGGTCGACGCTGCCGGCGGCGTAAGATGCCGGAGCGTGGATTGGATCCTTCCCATCAATTGCTCGGGTGTTGCTCCACCTCCAACATGCTCTTCATGGTCGCGTGGCTTAATCCTCAACAAGATCTAGAGACGAGAGAATCCAAAGCACAATGTCCGTCAGTTGAAACGTTTCCCCGCGATGCGATAAGCAGCCCAGTACCTCATTAAAATGCTCCTTGTCCTGCTGACGCTGCGAACGCTGTGTTTGGCCGTCAGTCGTATCGACCTGGCGCTGCGCAAGCCCCGTCAAACGCTCGTTTCGCCTATTCGCCAGTTGAAGCTTCTTCTCCATCGCCCGGATCTCTCGTTCGAGCCGGGCGTTTCCGCTTGCCAACGTATCCAAAGACTCGTCTTGTTCACCGACTCGCTGCATGGCCATATCGTTTTGGCATGCGACCTCAGCGCGTGCAAGCGAGTCGCCCGTGAGAAGTCCTTGCGCTACGATCTTTTTGTAGATCGCGTAGTCCTGCGCGCCACCGAGTTGCCGCTTGACGCTCTGGCGTGGCCGCATACTGGTCAAGAACCAGTCGAGAAACGCCTGGATCCGCAGCGACGGAAGCCCGAAGAGCCACTCAAACATATCCGGGTGCATCTGCCCTTCGTCGTAGCCGAGCTCGATAAAGAGATCGGCCATTGCGCGGCTGAACCCGCCCGGTTTCCCCACGGCGTCCCCATCGATCTCCATTGACGGTTCTCCTTTGAAGCCAAGAAGTGGTTTTGCACTACCCTGGGGGTTTATTATACATGTCACTGTACACATCATTTGTCGTACTGTCAAACCTGGATAAACGCATATCCGTTTGTGGCTTACTATTGTATACGAGAGGATTCATCTTTTACCATTCTGTGATTGGCTAAAAATACAATAACGACACTATTGATTGGCTGTAAAAAGGGGACAGAGTGTTGAACGCGGCAGTTTTCTGTTCCGGAGCTCGCATCAATTGTGACGCAACAGAATAGCCCGTCGTATTTGTGTGGGAAGAGGGGCGTTGGGCGACACGCCACGGGCTTCATCGTCTTCCGCGCCGTTCGCCATGGGCGTCCAGGACCCGCAGTGGCGGCAGCCGCAGCAGCAAGACGTCCCGGGATTCTCCAGCGTCGCAATCTCAGTGAACGCCGCCAGCGCCACGGAAGCCATGGACGAGCATGCACATCCCCACCACCATCAGCACCCACGGCGCACGCGCACAGGCGACGACCGAGACCGCGGCGACGCTGGCTTTGTGCTGCAACCCGTGCGCAGCTTTTTCCAGACGTATCCGCATTTGCACGAGTTTGCGTGCGGTGGCTCGGCCGCAGCGATCAATATAATGATCACCTTTCTCCCCAACAAGGTCATGTTCCGGCAGCAGGTATAGCAGATTGGAACGCCCGAGAGGATATCTTTCTTTTCCCTGTAAGTGGCTGACGTGATGTGTGTTTGTATGGCTAGTTATTTGGATTGAGTACGGTCCAGGCGTACCACAACGTCAAGGACGAAGGCCTGCACATGCTCTATCGAGGCGTCAAGCCACCGCTCATGCAAGCCGCCGTGTCCAAGTCGCTCATGTTTGGTCT